>BPTQ01000002.1:232639832-232694688 GCA_019973895.1 Chrysanthemum seticuspe | reverse complement strand
ACATATTTGTAAGAAAGTTCCGAAAAGTTGAGTAAGTTTTGTTTGAGATACTTGAGTGGTTGATAACACAACTGTGAAAAATCGTAAAAATAGAGTCCCCGCCACCTTTCCGGCCACACCACCACCACCACTGTAACACCCCCAAAATATCGCGGCAGAAGATTGTGTCATTGGGGTGCTACTTCATAATACAAAGTACAAGTTATAGAAAACGACCTCTAAATGAGACGTTTTGAAAAGTTACCATTCGATTAATGAAATCAGAGTTACAAACAATGAGGTCCCAAAGTATAATATATAAATGTTTACAAAATGTTTTGAATGGTAAATGATAAAATCCTAAGTCTTCAAAATATGTCGTGCGACTCTAAGTTCCATGCAATAGCTATCACCTTATGACCTGAGATAAAAATGCTAAAAAGTGTCAACACAATAGTTGGTGAGTTCATAGAGTTTGTTTTGAATGAGTTGAAAAGCCTTGAAAGAATGTTTATACATCAAAGGCATTGTAAATCCACTCAGTTCCAAGTTCCAAGTTCCGTCCATACAAAACTTGCAACCTGTGTGTTCACAACCCACTGCCAAAATATAGTTTGCACAATACACCAGATTATATTCACCCAAGGTCATGAATCGGGTACACAAGGGCGGGGGCATCTTCCCAAATAGTACTATATTACTCCCAAGGTCATGAATTTGGTACACACGGGAGGGGGCATGTACCCAACTTATAGTACTATCAACATCTCTCCGACCGCATAGAGTATTATGCATGTTTGTAAATACAATTCATGTATTTAAATTAAGCGATTAAAGTATTTCCAAGTATGTATAACGAAATCAAGTATAACGTAATCAAGTATAATGCAATCAAGTATAATGAAATCATGTATAATGCAATCAAGTATAATGTTTTGAGTATTTATGCAAGTAAAAGCAAATAGTTGAGCATGTATCTCCCCCAAAAGTTTCAAACGAGTATAAAAACGGGGCTAAGAACTCACCTTAATAAATGATATCACAACGTATAATGGAATCGATGGATAAGCCTGGAAGTCTCTACGTAACCTATAATTTGATGCCGATTCTTAGGTTTGGAATAACGATGCGAAAGTATAAACATGCCTATCTACGTCCTTATATTGATCATGATGTAGTATTTGTATGTTTGTTTATAAAAATGGTTTTAGTTTGTATATCTCGTACTACCGTTCGGGCCATCATAATTCAGAGGTCATGCAGTAAATGTTCGAGGAGCTAGGACACTTTAATTCATAAATCCAGCAACTCGTCGATCCGTTTACCTAAATGAGCCCCTCACATGAAGTTCCCTAGTGTTGTAGTGCTCAATACGTAAAACATGTATATTTGATTACTTGATTATATGATATATTAAGAGTTTATAAATACAATAAATAAACTAACAAAGTTTATAAGTATTTAAATAAGTTTGAGTTTTATAAATACTTACCTTAATATAGAATGCTTGAGTTTTATGGAAAAAAGAAATATAAGCGGAGCTTCGACGTAGAATTTGTAATTTTCGAAAACCCGACTCTATTAGAAGATTATAACAACGCCTTCTTGAGAACCCGAAGAAGAAAAGAAGATTATAACAATGTCTTTTTGGAGACTTGAAGTTATTTGAAGATTATAACGACTCTTTCTTGAAAACTTCCAAGAACGAAGATCAAAACCTAATTTTTCTTCAAGAACACATGAATGTTCTTATAAGATCTATAAGAAATGCCTTAGGTTTAGGAATTTAGATGTTAAGAAGGTGTGGTGCAAGAAATTATGACGGTTTTAGCTTGGTATTTATAGGGAAAATTTAGGAGTTAACTATATATTGGGTTAAAAACTAACCATGGTTAAATTTACACATGTAATGATCTAAAGGGAGCTCAAATATCATCCCTACATGTGTTTATACACGTTCATATGGTGAGGTGGTGATAAGATTGGAATTTCTTGATATTATCTTGATTTTAGAGTAAGATTTGGTTCCGTTAAATGCCAACCGTAAGTTGTTAAGCCATAAAACGTAAAACCGGGTATCGTAAAAATATGAAACTTGTAGGAATAATGAAACTCGTCATTATACTCAATCTAAAAATATAAAATAAGTGATAAGTCTTATTGGGTGCAAAAACGCTGCTTAAAGCCGGAAATACGGGTCAAAAACGCGTAATTCGCAATTTATCAGAAAAGAACGAGATTTCTGGGAAATGACCGTAAATTTATTTAAAGTAGACTAAAAGTAGTCTAAAAGTGATATGAGATGTCAAAATATGGGTTTCGTCATACGTGGGTTAACTTAACAGTTATACGTGAAGTTTAAAAGTTACGCGATTTAAGCAAAAATGTAGAACGTACAAGGTTAATTTCTTTATGGTCAAAGGAGGAGGGAAATATGTTTGACTTTTCCAAAAATGTAAAAGTGTCTAAATATCTTAGGAAATACAGTGCACGAATGGTTAAGTCTGGGTCTAAGTAGAATTGTTTAAAACGTAAGTTTAGTCTTGTACGGCTCAGGGTTTATTTGGTAACATTTAAATGAAACCTTAAGACGATGTTTTCTTAATAACTTTTGCGAAAATTATCTAACGATTGTCAAACTCTCAGGTCATTACTAAAATAATTTATCTTATAAGAATGTGAAATAAAAATTTTGGGAGTGAATAGTAATCGTGAATAGTAAAAATGCATAGTGACCCAAAATTGCGAATTGTTATAGTCTCTACCCCTTATGCGAACTTCGTCCCGAAGTTTTGTTGATGTTAACGACTTATAGTGTGTCTTAGCAAAGTGTGGTCTCTAAAATAGTGGGGTTCTCTCTTATTCAACAGGAATAGTGTATGGGTTACGTTGTAATACACCCATAATGTGGTTAGGGAATCGTATCAGAAGCAAATAAGCCCACTTATTTATAATTCATTACTTTACATAAAGAAGCATCCAAATTTATGTAATTAATAGGTTATAAAAATGTGGTTCGGTGGTTTGTAACTTCTTTATTTGAATAAAGAGGCGTCCCAATCCATTCAAATAAGGAGATTATAAATCATCCTACTTAAGATTTCCCGACACAAAACTCGCTTTCTAAGACAGATAATAAGATAACCAAGTCATCAAATCCCTAAAGCTAAGTAATTATATTATTTAACTCAAATTTCATGTCTCATCAAACAAGAATTGTCACAAGATCAAGTTAAACAATTAGTTATTACCGAGCTCCATATTTTTAATGACTCGATTAAGTTCTGGGGTTTCCTAATTATTACTAAAGTCATATCATCCAACAACATGGATCTAAACAAACAACTAACAAGAAGCATATGCGCACGAAGTGTGTGTAAGGCAACTATAGTGGAGAGTCTTAACGTATAAAGCAGTTATAGTCTAGGCTCTTAAATGCAACCTAGTTCTCTATAACCAATTCTCTAATACCAATCTGTAACACCCCCAAAATATCACAGCGGAAGATTGTGTCATTGGGGTGTTACTTCATAATACAAAGTACAAGTTATTGAAAACGACCTCTAAATGAGACGTTTTGAAAAGTTACCATTCGATTAATGAAATCAGAGTTACAAACAATGAGGTCCCAAAGTATAATATATAAATGTTTACAAAATGTTTCGAATGGTAAACGATAAAAGCATAAGTCTTCAAAATATGTCGTGCGACTCTAAGTTCCATGCAATAGCTATCACCTTATGACCTGAGATAAACATACTAAAAAATGTCAACACAATGGTTGGTGAGTTCATAGAGTTTGTTTTGAATAAGTTGAAAAGCCTTGGAAGAATTTTTATACAGCAAAGGCATTGTAAATCCACTCAGTTCCAAGTTCCAAGTTCCGTCCGTACAAAACTTGCAACCTGTGTGTTCACAACCCACTACCAAAATATAGTTTGCACAATACACCGGATTATATTCACCCAAGGTCATGAATCGGGTACACAAGGGCGGGGGCATCTTCCCAAATAGTACTATATTACTCCCAAGGTCATGAATCTGGTACACATGGGCGGGGGCATGTACCCGACTTATAGTACTATCAATATCCCTCCGACAGCATAGAGTATTGTGCACGTTTGTAAATACAATTCATGTATTTAAATTAAGTGAGTAAAGTATTTCCAAGTATGTATAATGAAATCAAGTATAACGTAATCAAGTATAATGCAATCAAGTATAATGCAATCATGTATAATGCAATCAAGTGTAATGTTTTGAGTATTTATGCAAGTAAAAGCAAGTAGTTGAGCATGTATCTTCCCTAAATGTTTCAAACGAGTATAAAAACGGGGCTAAGAACTCACCTTAATAAATGATATCACAACGTATAACGGAATCGATGGATAAGCCTGGAAGTCTCTACGCCCTAGAATATGATGTCGAATCTTAGGTTTGGAATAACGATGCGAAAGTATAAACATGCCTATATACGTCCTTATATTGATCATGATGTAGTATTTGTATGTTTGTTTATAAAAATGTGTAGGGTATTGGATTTCACTTACATATCATAGCCTTAACACAATGAGCATATAGATGATTTTAGAGAGAGAGAAAGTGGGATATTCTAGTAAGAGAAACTTGTAGAATATTAGATTACCAAAGAACATCCAACCCTCTACCTTGCACGGTAGAGGGTATTTATAGGTTACAAACTAAACGACCTCCTGACGGCCTGCGGATCAGGGATACAGTGGGTAAAGACCCGTCCTTCCTCCACGGTGTTGCACTAAACTATTTTATGCTACTGACTAACTAATTAACTACATAAAAACGTAAATAACGACAAGTCTACGAGCTAACTTATGCTAGATAATAGTTGGGGTGACCGACTCTTCAATACTGGAATTTTCTAATTCCTAACAATCTCCCCCTAAGGGAGGTCACCCTATGTTTTACATTTCAAATCCTAGCATTCTATTCTTGACTTTGTTCTTGAGCTCGTAGACTTTAATACTTCAACTTCGCAATCTTTGTGCATAAGTAGTGCAACTTCAAAGTCTGCATAGATTTGTACTTAAAAGTGGAGGTCATTCATGATCCATGAGATAATAATTATGAGCCATCTTTTGAGATCTTCAGCTATGAAAAACATCTCTGAGATATCCTTTGTGGTGTTGGTATTATGTGATGTTGTGACTTTCGGACCGACATGCTCACATTCTGGATCATGATATCTTCTCATCAGAGTAGCGGAAGCTTTTGTTGATTCATGATATTGGCAGCAGCGTAGCAGGAGCATGGAGTGTAAATATCAGAGTCATTGATGCACTTATCATGATTTCTTTTGAGTTGAATATGTTAAGTGAGCATGCGGCTATTGTTAGGAATTAGAAATTCCAGGTATTAAAGAGTCGGTCACCTCAAGTATATGTAATCGTTAGAAAGCTCGTAGTCGTAGTTATTTTAAGTTAAGTAGTATTTAGTTAAGTAACACCGTGGAGGACGGACGGGTCTTTACCCACAGTATGCCTGATCCACAGCCCGATGTGTGGCGTTTTATGTAAGACTATAAATACTCTCTACCTTCCAAGGTAGAGAGTTGAATCTCATAATAATATCTTTCACTTTCTCTCACTAAGTTCCCTAAACCTCTAACTTTCTCTCTCTAGAATTCCATTTATACGCCACTTTGTGCTATGGTTTGATGTGTATGTGAAAACTTATATCTAACAATTGGTATCAAGAGCCATGGTTAGTTCATATCTTGCACATCTTTGGATTTCTAGTGGTTTTTAGGTGGTTTTTGAGTTTGAAAAAGTTTAGTGGTTTTTGCATCATTTGGTTGATTTCTTGTGTTAAAGTTTGAATTTTGTTAGTACTTTTATGTTTAGAATCATCACAAGTGTTTAGGTTTTCATTTGGTAAGCTTGAATCATCTTGGTTGGGTTGTTTTTGGATTGAAAAGTGATGTTTATATGGTTTTTTCTTGCTAGCGACTTAGCTCACGGATTACTTTCTTCGTAGCGATTTGCTTTACAAATTTGTAGCGAGTTACAGTTTTAGACCTAGCGAGTTAGATCTAGCGATTTACAGTACAAGTAGTGGACTCTCCACTACGGGTAGCGACTTGGTGGTAGCGACTTGGTCTGTAGCGAGTTGCTCTTTAGCGACTTGTATCTTTAGCGACTTGAGTAGCGAATTGCTGCCAAAATTTTTGGGTAGCGACTTGAGTCTTAGCGAGTTACTACTTAGCGACTTGCATTTGTCTAGAGACTTGGGACTCTAGCGACTTAGTGGTGTAGCGAATTAAGTGTTAGCGACTTGGTGTATTATCTTCTAGCGACTTGGGTGATTGTTTACGGTTTTCTCTTGATTTAGTAAAATCCCGTGAAAGAATCTATTTCTCGGTTTAATCATAGAGTTATAAAATCCCGTATTATCTGTTAACATGTCTACCAACGTTCCTACTATCATCTCCACTGTTGTCGCGGATGTTCAAGCAGCTGGGTCAGATACTCGTCCACCCATGCTTGACAGAACTGACTACGATTCTTGGGCTCAACGAATCAGATTGTACTTCCTTGGAAAAGAAAATGGTGTCAACATTCTCAAATCCATTGATGAAGGACCATATCGAGTTGAGACTACTAGAGACATACTTGATACAAATGAAGATGGTACTCTTATTTACGGAATGGACAGACCTAAAATGTATGATGAGCTGGAGAATAAGGAGAAAAAGAGATTCGATGCAGATATCAGGGCTTCAAACATTGTTCTTCAAGGTCTTCCTAAAGACATCTACAAGCTGATCAATCATAACACCGATGCAAAGGCAGTATGGGATAATGTTAAGATGCTTCTCTCAGGTTCAGAATTAACTATGGAAGACAGAGAATCCCAACTCTATGACGAATTTGAACACTTCAAGATGAAGCCGGATGAGAATGTCTATGAGTACTATGTGAGATTTCATAAGTTGGTGAATGACATGAGGAACATCAGAATGACTATGCCTAACATTCAGCTGAACTCAAAATTTGTGAACAACATGAATCCCGAATGGCACAAGTTTGTCACCGCTGTGAAGCTCACTAAAGGATTGAAGAATACAAACTATGAGCAACTCTATGCCTTCCTCCTTTAGAATGAGAGACATGCTATGTTTGACAAATTGATTCTCAATCAGTTCAAAACAAACCAGGGAGAGACAAGCTCGTCTAATGATTCAACTGCCTTCTACTCAAACATCGGAATCACAACCATAGCTTCACAAGTCATACCCTTGGGTAATGGTAATCACAAACTCATTCCTGATCCTATGTTCAAACAAGCTGATGCTGATGCACACGTGGGAAACTTCATTAATCAACTAGCTCTTCTGATTAGCCAAAACATGAATTCTCTCCCACAAACCAACAACAACCTCAGAACAGCATCTAACCCACACAATCAAGCTACTGTTAAAGATGGAAGGATAGTGGTGCAACCAGTTCAGGAAAGACAGTATGATCAGGGATGGGGTGGAGCTGGTAGAGGTTATGTTGGCAATCAGAATCGAGGAAGGAATGGTAACCAAGGTCAAGCTAAGCCGATCAAATGTTATAACTGTGGTGGTGAGGGACACATTTCAAGAAACTGCACATCTCCAAAGCGTCCACAGAATGCTGATTACTTCAGAGATAAGATGCTGCTTGCACAAGCTCAGGACAATGGTGTTGCTTTAGATGAAGAGGAATTGCTATTTTTAGCTGAGGGTAATGCCAAGACCTATGATGCCGATGTGGATGAGCAGCCTATTCAGGAGATAGGTCACAATCATCAGAATGCCTTTCAAGTCGCTGATTGTGATGCATACGACTCTGATGTGGATGATGGACCTACGGCACACACAATTTTCATGGCTAGCATCTCTCCAATGGTTTCTCCCAAGGTCTCTTCGTCTCCTCTAGCTGGCCCATCCCAAGACAAACTCATCTCAGAGGTATTAAAACTATACGATAATGCTGATGTGCAACAGATGCATGACAAAGTACAATCAACTGAAACTATTGAATCAAATGTTGAAAATATGGGCAATATCGATATTATTCCATATGATCAATACGTGAAACAAAGTGAAAGTGATGGTGTACCAAGTGATGCATCTTCTGCAGTCAACAAT
The DNA here is from genome assembly GCA_019973895.1 of Chrysanthemum seticuspe. Taxonomy (NCBI): domain Eukaryota; kingdom Viridiplantae; phylum Streptophyta; class Magnoliopsida; order Asterales; family Asteraceae; genus Chrysanthemum; species Chrysanthemum seticuspe. Next base: position 232,686,557 of record BPTQ01000002.1, on the reverse strand, counting down.
GATTATGTTTTTGATGAATACACTGCATGTGCCCCTGATGATTCTGTAATCTCTGAACTAAATGCTTATAAAGAACGTGTTGCTATTTATGAACAACGTGCTAAATTTGAGTTGACCACTCGTGAGCAGGAAATGGATGACCAAGTGCGTACAGTCATTAGAAAAAGTAAGTTTAGAGAAGAAGTATTGAAACAAGAATTAAAATCCTTGCAAGAAAAATTTTCTAAAACAGCTAAGCAAAAACAAGAACTTCAAGAAAATGTGAAAATGCTTAAGCAAGAATTTAATGCAAAGGAATCAAAACTCTTGAGAGATTTTTCTAATCTGAAAACTTTGAAAAACAAACTTGAAAACAAGTTGTACATACAAGGAAATACCATTCAGATTGCTCACATGGTCACTAAATATAGAGTTCTAAGCGATAAGCATAGTGTTCCCATTATAGATAAAACCAACCCTGAGTACGGAAAGATAGCAAAAGCAGCTCAAAGTGTGATCTATGATGGCAATGAGATTCTTAAACCTAGACAGAAACCTAGTTGTATTGAGTGCACTGAGGAAGATAAGAAATCAGATGAAGTCACTAGGGATAGGATGAACAAAAAATTAGATGATCCTAAATGCAAAGAGAAAAAAATAATTATCACTCCCCATGACTACAAAAAGGAAAACTGGATTTCCTTGAACATGTTCAAGCCTCAGACATTGTTGACTCCCGAACAAGTTTTCTGGAAAAAGGATTTAGATAAGCAGAAAGCTGAAAATATTGTTGAAACAAACCCTCCCCTATGGAAAATGCCTAGAGCGACAGTGTATCCTCCTAATACACCAATGCATCTTGTTCCTAGAACTATTGCCACTAAAAGCAAGACATTAATTAGCCAATATGTTATATTTCAACTATTTGTTGATTTTGAGAAAACTTGCAAGAAAAGGATCACACCCACAGGTATAACGGAAGGAGAAAGGGGTTTTGAGCAAATGAAAGAATGTTATCTAACTGAGGTCATGCCTTTCTTTAAACTTCTGAAAGATCACTTTGAGAGTCTTAAAAAGGGAATAGAAACTGATATCAAGGGAATGGAAAAGGAATTTGATGCAATGGTAGTTGAAGTTAGTGATTATGAGCGTGCACTAAAATATAATGAGATTGAGAGGAAGAACTTGCATACCTTAAATGAGACTCTTATTACTGAATGTGTTGCTCAAGATATTTTTTTCACTGCTTCAAATTGCTCTATTAATGCTTCAAAATTTCATGAACTATCTGTTGCCCTGAAAGTCTCCCATGATCGTGTCATTGAGCTTGAAAAAACTAATTCTAAACTAAACGAGAAAATTGAACTGGATGATCACGACAATTTGGTTAAACATTTTTCTAAACTAGAAGTTGAGAATTTTAATTTACAACTAAAATATCAACATCTCAAAGAAAATGTCAAAACTTCAAATATCAAGACATCTTCAGATGCTCCAGAGTTTGATGCAGTTTTTCAAATTAACAAACGTGATGAACAGATTCAAGCTCAGTGCAACACGATCAGAAAGTTGAAAGCCCAAATCTCTCAATTAAAGGGTCAAACGAACAATATGACAGGCTCCCAAATGCCTCCTCCTTTAGATTCTCAGAATTCTCAAACGTTTCATCTTCAAAACCTAGTAAATGCTTTACAAAAGGAAAATGAAAGTTTTCTAGAAGAAAATGAAAAGGTTAAACGTCATTTCAATGAGTTATTTGAATCAATTAAAGTCACTCGTAACAAAAATAACGAACAAATAGCTTCATTGCAAAAGGAAATTGAGAATCTGAAGAGTCAGGTAAAAGGGAAAATGCCAATGACCAATGGGGAGAATGTTGTATCAAAGGTTCACTCTTGTAATAAATATGCTTTATCTGTGACATATGTCCCTCCTCATCTAAAGAACAATAAACTTGCCATTCAAACATACTTCTCATCCCTTAAGGATTGCCTAGAATGTCTGCGTGAGATTGTTGAAGAGAATAAGCTAGAGAAACCTCATGATAATGCAATTGGACATGCATGCTTATATGCCAAACGATCTCAAGAAATCTTAGAATGCTTGATCACAATATGCCCAAAGTCATTAGGTGAGAGAGTTAATCCTTTGATTCCATGCTCGATGCCTAATGCTAAGTATGATATGCATTCGATTCCCAATGTTTTGAATGTGAACCGTAGTGTGCCTTTAAGTAGTTCAGATTCCAGATCTGTCAATGCTAAGAAAGAGAACTCAAGTGTGCCTTCTAGGAGTACAAACCTCAGTACCTCTAGTTTTAAGAAAGTGAACCTTAGTGCACCTGCATGTAGTTCAGACCCCAGTACATCTAAACAGGTGATGCAAAGAGTAGTTAAACCAACTAATGTTCCCATTCCCTCTACAGGAGTAATCAGTGACAGTAAACGGAGCAGGTCAAAGTCTCAAGACAATACAAGGAATGATAGGACCTCTCAAGCTAAGAATGTGCACTGGAAGAGAGTAGAAGAACAATCTAGGAACTTTAAGCTTGAATTGAATAAAACGAATCGTGTTGATTCTAGTATTAGCCATAGGCGTACTGTAATTAATTCGAATTCCGATACTACTTGCAAACCTTGTACTGATGTCTGCTTGAATTCTGTTTCTAATCATGAATGTGGTGTTAATGTTCTGCCTAATGATGTTACTTGTTCAGTTAATATTGTTAATGCAAAAATTCATGCTAAGAAGGCTAAAAGGCAAAAACGAAAGAAAGTTAGAAAACAGTGGAAACCCACAGGAAGAACATTCAAGAAAATAGGCTTTTATTGGATACCTGTTGGTCATAAGACTAATCAGATAATGCCCACTAGAAAATGGATGCCTACTGGTAGAACTATTCCCTTAAGAAGTAATCACACTGTGAACAGGGCTAATACAGACACTAGTACTGCATCTATTCACAATGATTCCACTGCCTCACTTTCTGATATGAATGCTTCTATTTCTGATGTGGGTGCTCCAAAATTTACTACTAACCAAATGGAACCCATTCTTGCATGGGGATCCCAATTATCCAGTTATCCATTCTTGTCTGTGTTCAACTGCAGATCGTTCAAATCGTTCTGTGGTACCTGGACTCAGGCTGTTCCAAGCATATGACTGGAGACCGGTCGCGGCTCATGAACTTCGTGAGCAAATTCATCGGGACTGTTAGATTTGGTAATGATCATTTCGGTGCTATTATGGGTTATGGAGATTATGTTGTTGGTGATAGTGTCATCTCTAGAGTTTACTATGTGGAAGGTTTGGGTCATAATCTGTTCTCCGTTGGTCAATTCTGTGATTCTGATCTAGAAGTAGCCTTCAGAAAACATACATGCTTTGTTAGAGATCTTAATGGTAAGGAACTGTTAAAAGGAACTCGTGGCTCAAATCTATACACCATCTCTATCGATGACATGATGAGGGCTTCTCCAATCTGCTTGTTATCAAAGGCTTCAAAAACAAAGTCATGGTTATGGCATCGTCGTCTCAATCACTTGAACTTCGGCACCATCAACGATCTTTCCAGAAAGGACTTAGTTGTAGGTTTACCTAGACTAAAATATGAAAAGGATCATCTTTGTTCAGCATGCCAATTGGGTAAAAGCAAAAAATTTGCCCACAAACCCAAACCTACTAACTCTGTCACAGAAGTTCTTCATATGATTCATATGGATTTATGTGGACCAATGAGGGTGCATAATATCTTTGGGAAGAAATATGTGTTAGTTGTGGTTGATGATTACTCTAGATTCACCTGGGTCAAGTTCTTAAGGACAAAGGATGAAACTCCTGACATCATCATCAAACTCATCAAACAGCTGCAGGTTCGACTTAACAAAACCGTCAGAATTATCAGAACAGACAATGGAACTGAGTTTGTCAACAAACAACTTAGTGAATTCTATGAAAGCGTTGGAATCAGCCATCAAAGAAGTGTTCCTCGAACTCCTCAACAGAACGGTGTAGTTGAAAGACGAAATCGAACTCTTGTTGAAGCCGCTAGAACAATGCTGATTTACTCAAAGGTTCCAATGTTTCTCTGGGCTGAAGCAATTGCCACTGCATGCTACACACAAAATCGTTCCCTAATTCACACTGTACATGGAAAAACTCCATATGAACTTGTCCACAACAGAAAACCTTATCTCTCTTTCCTTCGTGTGTTTGGTGCATTGTGTTATCCAACCAATGAGGGTCAAGACTTGGGTAAACTTAGAGCTAAAGCTGACATTGGAGTATTTGTAGGATATGCATCAAACAAAAAGGGATACCGAATCTACAACAAAAGAACCCGAAATATCATGGAAACAATTCACGTTACGTTTGATGAGCTGACCGGTCAAATGGCTCCTGGACACTCAAGCTCAGGACCCGCACTTCAAAACAGTCCCATTGGTTCATCCCTTGTTCCAAACTCTTCTCAAGAAACTCCATATGTACCTCCATCTGAAGATGATTTAAAGAAATTGTTTGATCCTATGTTTGATGAACTGTATGATTCAATTACTAATGAGGTGTTGATCCCTTCAACAGAGGTTGCTCATATTCCTGTGAATGAAGTCAATCCTTCAGTCTCAATATCTTTAAGTCAAGAAGCACCTGCTGCTGATCCTTCAGTCTCATCAACAAATCATCATCCTTCAAATGTACATCATGGAAATGTTTCTGGCATCAATGATGAAGTTAATCCCTTTGCTACTCCTGAAGATGCTCCATTTGAAAACATATTTGCTCCTGAATCATCATCAGAACCATCTTCTTCAGGAGACATCGACTCAGCTACTTCAGTCCCTCAACAACTGCCACATGAACACCTCAGAAAATGGACTCACGATCATCCATTAGACAACATCATTGGAAATCCCTCTCGTCCTGTATCAACCCGGAAACAACTTGCAAACGATGCCTTATGGTGCTTGTTCAACTCCGTACTATCTAAGATCGAACCAAAAGATGTTAAAACCGCCATGAATGAAGATAGCTGGTTCAATGCCATGCAAGATGAAATTCATGAGTTTGATCGACTTGATGTATGGGAGTTAGTACCTGCTCCAGACTGTGCTATGATTATAGCTCTTAAATGGATCTTCAAAGTGAAACTTGATGAGCATGGTGACGTGTTGAAGAACAAGGCTCGATTAGTTGCTAAAGGATACCGTCAAGAGGAGGGTATTGATTTTGAAGAATCCTTTGCTCCTGTTGCTCGAATCGAGGCAATCAGAATCTTTCTGGCTAATGCTGCTAGTAAGAACATGGTTGTCTATCAGATGGATGTGAAGACGGCATTTCTGAACGGAGATCTCAAAGAAGTCGTCTACGTCAGCCAAACTAAAGGATTTGTGAATCAAGAGCATCCTACTCACGTTTATCGTCTGAAGAAGGCTCTTTACGGTTTAAAGCAAGCTCCAAGGGCATGGTATGATACACTGTCAAAGTTTCTTCTATCAACCGGATTCAGCAGAGGAGCAGATGATCCTACATTATTCACCAGGAAGTCAGGCAAACATTTAACTCATGTTCAAATTTATGTTGATGATATTATTTTTGCCTCGACAGACCCAATGGAATGTGATCGTTTTTCAACTGAAATGAGTTCAAAGTTTCAAATGTCAATGATGGGACACATGTCATTTTTCTTGGGATTACAAATTTCACAAAGTCCCGGAGGCATTTTCATAAATCAATCTAAATATGCAACAGAGATTTTAAAGAAATTTGGATTTGATTCAAGTGACCCTGTTGACACCCCCATGATTGACCGAACCAAACTAGATGAGGACCACTCAGGGATCATGATTGACCAAACGAAATATCGTAGTATGATTGGGTCCCTGATGTACCTCACAGCTAGTAGACCAGACATCTTGTTCGCTGTTTGCATGTGTGCTAGATACCAGGCTAAGCCTACTAAAAGGCACCTTGAAGCAGTTAAACGGGTCTTTCGGTATCTCCAAGGAACCATCAATATGGGTCTTTGGTACCCGAAGGACACCGGTATGTCACTAACGGCCTATGCAGATGCTGATCATGCAGGTTGTCAAGATACTTGTCGAAGTACATCTGGAGGTGCTCAGTTTTTGGGTGATAAGCTTGTGAGCTGGTCTTCAAAGAAGCAAATGAGTACTTCTATTTCCTCTACAGAGGCTGAATACATAGCCATGTCATCTTGTTGTGCTCAAATCTTATGGATGAGATCTTAATTATCTGACTATGGCTATGTATTCAACAAAATCCCTCTGTACTGTGATAATAAAAGTGCTATTGCTCTCTCATGCAACAATGTTCAACACTCAAGAGCAAAGCATATCGACATTCGACATCATTTCATCAGGGAACAAGTAGAAAAAGGTGTGGTGGAACTCTATTTTGTGAGGTCTGAATACCAGTTAGCTGACATCTTCACCAAAGCTCTTCCAAGAGAACGTTTTGAGTTTATTCTTCCACGTCTTGGCTTGAAAAGCCTTCAACCAGAAACACTCAAACGTCTTCAGGAGGAAGTCGAAGAGTAAAGGTCTATCTTCATCTATCTCTTGTATATATCTATTCGAAAAATCAAAATACAAAATTATAAAACCCTCAAAAATCAAATAGAAAAATATAAAACTTTCAAAATCCATAAAAATTTGAAAAATTCGAAAAATCTTCAAAAAATATTGTCATTTTGTCATGTTTCTCTCGATTCGATAATATCTACGGTCTTGATGTTGTCATTCAAAGAATGACACAGGACTTTAGATGTTGTTCGAATTTTTTATATTAAAAAAATAATAATAAAATAAAAAAAAATAAAATAAATAAAAAATATTTTCGGGAGAAAGAGAAACTATAGTTTATTGTCATTTTCAGGCAATAACCCGGTTTTTTAAAAGAAAGAACAGAGCCATGTTTTACCATGTTTTCAAATTCCATGCTCTGATTCTATACACATTTATCTGCTGAAAACTAAATGCTCTGAAAAAATAACTCGGTCTCTATTATTGATAATCATCAGGACTTATTTGTCAAAATCTCTATCTCTCAATCAACAACCTATGTCATTGATTGAGGGGGAGAATGATTTCAATTAAATTAAAAAGTTATTTGGCATTAAATTGTTTTTCAAAAGATGTACATGCATGTCTTATCAATGGAGTTTAAAGTCTTAAAATCCGATCCGTATCAGTTCAAACGCTTTCATAATCAAGTCACAATTCTCCTTAAAATCTTTCAAAATCAATTTAAATCTATAAGAGATCACAAATCTCAAATGATTTGATAATTGTGATCGGGGGAGAATGTGTGCTTTAAATTGGATTTAAACTGATAATTCGGTAAATGGTTTTATAAGGATGTACATGTTGTCCTTCCCACATGTGACAAACGATTTTAAATTTTCCACATGGTTTTAAATTTTCCATGCACATGTTGAGGGGGAGAATCTATCTTATACCTATGATTTGAAATGTGATCAACTTATCTCAATGTGCAGGTTCCCTCTAGTATGTGCAAAACTCTCTTCAAACCCCGAGGCACATATTGAGGGGGAGCAAATTTATGGAAACCTCATCCTTCCCGGAAATGCTCTATCTACTTGATTTGATGTGGGAAGTGATGTTGATATCTTTTAGAAAATGGTAATCAAAGAAGTTAATTATTTCTCTTGCCTCCGTGTGCAAAACATTTTCAAATACTTGATGCACATGTTGAGGGGGAGTTCTAGTTCTAAAATTATCAAAAACAATTTCAGGTACAAAATGCTTTGATAATATATCAAAAGTATCTGAATTGATTTTCAAATGGTTTTCAATTGGTTCCATATGGCAGATGAACAATACCAAAAAGACCTACCAACTTTACTTTATGTATGGTGATATAAGGATGATAAGATTAGGTTTTTGTTCCCATGATCCGCCAGAACCGGAGGGATCTACCCAGGGACAATCCACTAGTTAGTGTAGAAGTCCTTAGGTATGATGATAAAAGGAGAAAAGTGAGATATGGGAAGAGTGCAGACTGAGACTGAGCTAGTACTGGAATAAACCCAACAAGGTTCTAGCTATGAAGTCTCGGTAAGCACTGAAGGGGTTGAAGAATTAAAAAGAATTGAATGAGAAAAGGGTGAAAACAAATAGCCCTCCATTTATTCAACCTTAGGGCAGAAACTGGGTTCACTTCATATGCTACTGATGGTAACATCGGTATTGAAGACAAGACGTCATGGACCCAGTGACGCACTGCACTTCAACTTTCCAAACCACTCAAGTTCCTCTTAAAAGGACTTGTTTCATTCTCACGGGGAACCGACATTATCTATCGACTTTCTCTTAGAGATTGTTGATATTGAAGAAGGAGACCCTCTCCCTAGTCTCCGGCACAGGATCCAAATATGCACAAATTGAGTCTAGAGCCACGAGATCATCAATAAATCTCATTAGGACACTTTCAATGAAGACTCTCTGTTTCACACAATGTGGAAAGAGAGATTATATCTTGAGTCCTACGCATTATCCTTGTGGTATTGCCAGAACATCTGAGTGATGTGTTATCATATTCACAATGAAGATGGAAAGCCTTCTGGAGTCATCATCAAACAAGCTCCTGGTAGGTGGCATGTGAGATCTATTATATAGATCAACCATGTGACAACTGAACAGAAACAATGGGGCGATTCAATCTCTTGAATCAATCCTGGTTCAGGTTATGGATTGACGGATACCTTTGAAAAACCGGTCGTTGTACTTAACAACTCTTTTCTTTAGCACATCGACCGTGTACTCAATTTTTCAAATCAAAAGGTATTTTTATGATTGATAATTGATTTTCAATAAAACCTTCGTTGTATTGCAAAAACAATTTCTATTGAGCAATACACGATTGTTTTTCAAATATCTTTTCATCAATCAGTGGACTTAAAATTCGCTGGTTCACTCACTCCGTGTTGTCTTCTTTGAGACGTTCCGGTTTGAGAACAGCTAGAACAACTGCGAAACCCTGTCAAGGAAATTCTTCGGAATTATACCTGATCACAGGCAGTACTTGTACTGATCAACGGGGAACCGTGGGCCGTGTACCTCAATTCAATGAAATTGATCAAAGACACTTTCTTGCAATTTATTGCTAACTGTTGTATGCAGGTACGCCCGACTTTTGCAGCTGATCAGAATGAAGCGGTCAATCCATAGCCGCATGCTCACTTAACACATTCAACTCAAAAGAAATCATGATTAGTGCATCAATGACTCTGATATTTTCACTCCATGCTTCTGCTACGCTGCTGCCAATATCATGAATCAACTAAAGCTTCCGCTACTCTGATAAGAAAATATCATGATCCAGAATGTGAGCATGTCGGTCCGAATGTCACAACTTCACAACACCACAAAGGATGTGTCAGAGATTCTTGATAGCTGATGATCTCAAAAGCTGGCTCATATTTATTATCACGTGGATCAGTAAAAGACCTCCACTTGATGTAACCAAACATGCAATGTGAAGAATCAATGACTACGAGCTTCGAAGCAAAGCACTACATCAAGAATGCAAGATCAATTTTTAATGTAATATCTGTTTGTATTCAATATAATTTTTGTACATGATTGAGGTGACCTCCCTTAGGGGGAGATTGTTAGGAATTAGAAATTCCAGGTATTAAAGAGTCGGTCACCTCAAGTATATGTAATCGTTAGAAAGCTCGTAGTCGTAGTTATTTTAAGTTAAGTAGTATTTAGTTAAGTAACACCGTGGAGGACGGACGGGTCTTTACCCACTGTATGCCTGATCCACGGCCCGATGTGTGGCGTTTTATGTAAGACTATAAATACTCTCTACCTTCCAAGGTAGAGAGTTGGAGCTCATAATAATATCTTTCACTTTCTCTTACTAAGTTCCCTAAACCTCTAACTTTCTCTCTCTAGAATTCCATTTATACGCCACTTTGTGCTATGGTTTGATGTGTATGTGAAAACTTATATCTAACAGCTATGGATTGACCGCTTCATTCTGATCAGCTGCAAACGTCGGGCGTACCTGCATACAACAGTTAGCAATAAATCGCACGAAAGTGTCTTTGATCACTTTTGTTGAATTGAGGTACACGGCCCACGGTTCCCTGTTGCTCAGTACATGTACTGCCTGTGATCAGGTATAATTCCTAAGAATTTCCTTGACAGGGTTTCGCAGCTGCTCTAGCTGTTCTCAAACCGGAACATCTCAAAGAAGACAACACAGAGTGAGTGAACCAGCGAATTTTAAGTCCACTGATTGATGAAAAGAGATTTGAAAAACAATCTTGTATTGCTCAATAGAAATTGTTTTTGCAATACAACGAAGGTTTTATTGAAAATCAATTATCAATCATAAAGACACCTTTTGGTTTGAAAAATGAGTACACGGTCGATGTTCTAAAGAAAAGAGTTGTTAAGCACAAAGACCGGTTTTTCAAAGGTATCCGTCAATCCATACCCTGAACCAGGATTGATTCAAGAGATTGAATCGCCCCATTGTTTCTGTTCAGTTGTCACATGGTTGATCTATATAATAGATCTCACATGCCACCTACCAGGAGCTTGTTTGATGTTAGCTCCAGAAGGCTTTCCATCTTCATTGTGAATATGTAAACACATCACTCAGATGTTCTGGCAATACCACAAGGATAATGCGTAGGACTCAAGATATAATCTTTCTTTCCACATTGTGTGAAACAGAGAGTCTTCATTGAAGGTGTCCTAATGAGATTTATTGATGATCTCGTGGCTCTAGACTCAATTTTGTGCATATTTGGATCCTGTGCCGGAGACTAGGGAGAGGGTCTCCTTCTTCAATATCAACAATCTCTAAGAGAAAGTCGATAGATAATGTCGGTTCCCCGTGAGAATGAAACAAGTCTTTTTAAGAGGAACTTGAGTGGTTTGGAAAGTTGAAGTGCAGTGCGTCACTGGGTCCATGATGTCTTGTCTTCAATACCGATGTTACCATCAGTAGCATATGAATTGAACCCGGTTTGTGCCCTAAGGTTGAATAAATGGAGGGCTATTTGTTTTCACCCTTTTCTCATTCAATTCTTTTTAATTCTTCAACCCCTTCAGTGCTTACCGAGACTTCATAGCAAGAACCTTGTTGAGTTTGTTCTAGTACTTGCTCTGTCTCAGTCCGCACACTTCCTATATCTCACTTTTCTCCTTTTATCATCATACCTAAGGACATCTATACTAACTAGTGGATTGTCCCTGGGTAGATCCCTCCGGTTCTGGCGGATCATGGGAACCAATACCTAACCTTATCTTTCTTATATCACCGTACATAAAGTAAAGTTGGTCGGTCTATTTGGTATTGTTCATCTGCCATTGGAACCAATTGAAAACCATTTGAAAATCAATTCAGATACTTGTGATATATTATTAAAGCATTTTGTACCTGAATTGTTTTTGATATTTTTAGAACGAGAACTCCCCTTCAACATGTGCATCAAGTATTTGAAAATGTTTTGCACACGGAGGAAAGAGAAAGAATTAACTTCTTTGATTACCATTTTCTAAAAGATATCAACATCACTTCCTTGATCAAATCAAGTAGATAAGGCATTTCCGAGAAGGATGAGGTTTTCATAAGTTTGCTCCCCCTCAATATGTGTCTCGAGATTTGAAAAGAGTGTTTTTCACATACTGGGGGAAACCCTTTAAGAAGAGCATACATGATCACCAAAGGATTTGAAGCCATACAATCAAGGTACCTTAGAAAGATTGAAAGTTGTGTACCCTGATGACTTGAATTTGCAAAGAGAATTCTCCCCCTTAATATATGCTTCGAGATTCGAAAATTGTTTAGCACATATTAGAGAGAAGTATGCACAAAAAAATTGGTCATCTTATCTTTTAACATCTTTCATATTTATATCACATTTTCTCCCCCGATCAAAAATCTTAAATCCTTTGAGATTTTGGGTCTCAAGTGATTTATATATGTATGAGGTAAAATATTTGTAGGAGAAAAATGTGTCCGGTTTTATATGATCAGAAGTGGACAACACAGATGTTTCCCTTTTTACAAGGGGAAACCACAGTACAAATCCTAGCACTATTACATGTATTACAGTTGTTCTCATTTAGTACACCACATATTACACATATTTAAAAACACAACATAAACTGCTTCCCGAAGATGTCTTCATTCAGTCCTCTGAAGAAGTTTGTAGTGACCATCCCGAAGCCTTCCACCAACAAAACTTTCAAGGCTGCGGAAGATCCTTCGTGTCTTGAGTCTTCGTCTGATTGCAGCAATGAAGTGTTCACACCTCTTCAAGTCATCATCAGTCCAAAAAGTAGTCTTAACCCAAGATTTCATATCAATTTTGACTTCTTTCACTCTGGTGTCAAGTTCTTCTTCGACCAATTTGAGAGTACCATCACTAAACTTGTAGAGCTCACATAGACGCATAAGCATACGAGATCCATATCTGTCGGTGAAGATGACGGCTCTAGGGGTGTCAAGGACTTTGTATTCGCGATGAAATTCATGCCCAGTTGCATTCCATTGTGGACTTGTAAGGTTGATCCTGGTTTGGTAGCTTTCTATGCCAAGCTGAAAGTCCTCAACTCGTTTTCGAATGACTAAGCCCCTGATCCAAAGAGTGACAGCTGCAGAGAGTGCCTTTTTCTCATGGACAGGTAAATGCTCAAGGTGTCCTTGAAGATTCAAGAGATAGAGATCTTCGAAATCATTTGGCAGAAGATGTTTGAAGTCGTTTTCTTCAATAGTATACTCTTTGAGGTCTGCTCTTTTAAGGACTATCTTCTTCAAATACTCATATCCATAGATAGGGAAGATCTCTACTCGAACAACACTTAAGATTTGTAGCTTTGATCTGACATCATTGCGTCTTTTATCAGCACCATGTCTTTCGATGTAGAACTTCTTCTTTTTGAACCACCAGTGAGAAATACCATAAGAAGCGGCAATATCATACTTTTGTTCTTCATCAGCCCAGAATTGATCAGGAACCATCTGTTCAAGCCCCTGATCAGAGTAGGTTGCAGCTTTCATCTTTGATATTGATAGAGCAGGTCTTCTTTTAGCAGAGCGAGCACACAGATAGTCCAAGTCGTGATTAAAGAAGAATTCAGCCTGAATGGTCATCTGACCAGGTTCACCACCAAGAGGAAGAGATTTGTTGACATTGAAGCGACTGATTTGCTCACTGACTTGGTCATTCAGCATCTTATGGCATTCTTCCATCTGATATTGAAGATGATTTGCATCTGAGTGGAAGACTTTGACAATTTCATAAGCTTGTCCTTCAAGATCTCTTGGAGTTATGGATGAGATACTCTTCCGTTCACAAAACCATCTAATAAAACTTCCCATATCACCAGTGTAGTGCAGAAGAGAGTCTTCAGCTGGAACTTCATAATTATTGGTGATAACTGATGCCCAATTGTTGTCAGGAATCATAGAGTCAGACTCTGGGATGGTCCATGTGGGTTCTGGAGAAGGAGGTCTATCTTCCACAATGCAGCTTCGAATTGTGTCTCTTGAAGGTGCTACTCTGGATGTGCTAGTGCGATTCCCAGCCATGTAAGTATCAAACCAATCTTCTGATGGCTTAGGAATATGCTTTGTAGATGCATCATCTTCATCTGGTTCTGAGTCAGCCATGACATGCGACTCTTCGTGAACCATTTGATCATCAGGAATGGAGGTGGATGTGGAAGTGAACCTAGAATCAACCGTCTTCCAAGCAGCAGATTTCTTCTTAGTACTCTGTTCTTTTGTAGGACTTGATTGATTGGAAGGTTTTGGCGGTGATGATGATGGTTGTGGTGGAGGTGTGTTGGTTGTCGTAGAAGGATCACCAGCTCCAGAAGTTCCAGTGCCCCCCGTTGGTGGTGGTGGTGGAGGTGGAGGAGGATCTTTACGGTCCTTCATCAATGATTCCATCACAATTGTTCTCCTTTTCTTTTTAGCTTCTTTTTCCCTGATGTCAATCATATACTGCTCATAATTGTCGAACTTAATGGATTCTTCAAGTGCCTCATAGAGTTTCTTGTGAACCTCATGCTTGTCCTCTTCAGCATCATACATCTTTTCAAACAGAGCTGCTCTCATATCGGTGATAGGTAGGTCCTTGAATCATCTAAGAAGTGGAGCCTCCATAGCCCATTCCACAGCATCCTTGACTTCTCCTTCAATAGCAGCAGTAACCCCTTCATTGAAGTTGAGGTGCTCCAATCTATAGACACGATCCACAAGAGAATCAGCAGATTTAGGAAGTTGCCTTTCCAGAGCTTCTATCCTTTTTACGGCTTTGTCCAGTAGTTGATCAGAGGTGAGGATCTGTGGTGGTGAAGCTGGTGGAGCATCCACATCAGCAACTGTAATGACAGGTTCAGGGATTGGTGACGATGTTGGTGGTGTTTGTACAGTTGATTGAGTTGGTATGGGAGGTGGAAGTGCAGTTGATAATGAAGATGTTGACATCGGAGGAATGGTTGACGTATCTTGCTGAATGTTGACAGTATACATGGATTGTGCAGTATCTAAGGGTTTGTCATTAATGTATTGATCTCCAAAAGAGAAATCTGTATCGAGATCCTTAAGTGAGGATAGAGAGTTAGTAGACAGATTTGTTTCATCCATCTTCAAGGTCTCATCAGATCTTGTCTCAAGGTTCTCCTGCGAGCCTTTTTGCAACAGAGCGTCAACATTCAAGCCAGATTGAGTCTCACTAAGTTTAAAAGTTTCTTTAAACGTTTCAGGCACTTTGTCCACTCCAGATTGTTCATTAGCATGAGATGATTCTGATCTTCTCTTCAGCTCATATTGATTGGTGGTGCTTGATGGAGATGATGAGATCGTTAAAAGCATGTGAGCTGCTTGTTCAGTTTCAACACTCACAATCCCTTTTCCTTTGTCATGTGTTATTGGGGTTGGTTGTCGTGGTAGTTGATCAGGTTCTCTTAACACAACTCCACCTACTGGTGCTTTCACATTTAGACTTTCAAGGCATTGCTGGATTCCAAGTTGTAGATCAGCATCATCTTCATCAGTTAACCTGGTAATATTCCTTGATACGTCAGTGTTCTCACCAGTTTCCTTTTCCACTTTCTTCCTTTTTACTTTCTGCTTCTTGGTTGCGGTGTCTGAATGTTGTGACCTTTCAAGTCTCTTTTTAGGAAGAGAGGCATAGGATGCTTGTGAGGCTGACTTGGACATGGGAGCATTGGGTTGTGGAGGAGAGGGTGTGACATCAGCAGAGGATCTGGTAGCTCTTTTCTTGTATTGTTTGAAGTAGTCCTTCTTCTTGATATCTTCTGTGAGAAGACAATCAGGAATTGGCAATCCAAATAATTCATTATCCATACCTCTAGGAACATATTTCAGGTTTCCTAAAACATATTCATCTTCTGCATTATGTAGAGTTGATTCACTCCTAGGATTGAATTTGTGAGTTTGTTGCAAGTGCTGGATAACAAGCTTAGAAAATCTGATGCTGGGAATCACAAGCTTGTTCTGTTTCTTTCGGCCTTGAGCTTTGTTCTGGAAATTGGTTCTATCAGATATGAATGTGTGCATTGATAAAGAAAATTCTTCCCAAATACGATCTGAGACATTCACATCAACCCTATTAACAATTCCCCATAGGATTTGCAAGATAGGAATTCTCACTTTATCGAACCCTGATGTTTTGCCAGATAAGCACAAGTTAAGAATAGTTGTAATAGCTCTCCAGGGTTGATACATGTGTCCAGTGATGATGTCGGATGCTCTTAAAATGCTGTTCTGATAACCCAACCCAATTAGAAAGACAATCAGATCGTCAGCACCAGGTGGAGATTCAGAACGAAGGTTTGGGTTACATGGGGTGATTCCAAGAGCCTTGCTCAGAATAGCAGAATCAATCATGAACTCCCTGTCATCCAGTTTGTAAGAGTATTGAGCTGTGATTTTGTCCCATTGAACGGTGTTCCAGAATTGTTGAATGTAAATGGTGGGAATTGAGCATTGCTTGGTAATAGCTCCGAAGAAGTTTGTGTTTTTGAGGATGTCAATAGAAACTTTGAGTATCGGATTTTGTTGAAGCTTTTGTAGTTCCACATAACAGTTACTTTTTCCAATATCAGCCCATTGACTCCTGGGAAGGATTTCTTCGTCTGAGAGAACTTTGGATGATGCCGAAGGGGTAACGCTCTTTTCAGGGTTTGATCTTGCCATTGATGATCTGAGCAAACATACAATCAACAGTAATGGTTGGGAACGAGTTAGATAATAACTGATAAGTGAGGCAACATTGAGAGCACCCTTATGACATAGATACATAGAAACAGTAACTCAGAAGGAGTCCCCAAAACACATATAGAGAAAGAAAGAGTGGCAAAAGAGAGATATATCAATGAAGTAGAATCCTATAGATAGATTTTCACACGACGAGCTGATAAGGGATTAAAAGGCAAAAGAGTGCATAGCAAAGGGATCATGTCAAGAGCCAAGATACAAATGTAGAAGTGATATAACAAATATGCATGAGGCAAAAAGTAACATTTGGTTGTCGTGAGAGAAACCAAGTACCGTTTGCCTAAACAGAAATGTCATAGCAGATTACATAGAGTATGTTGACTCAACAAGTTAAATCAGGAGATCCTAAGTATTGTGAGAATGAGATCAACTTTAGCTATACACCTTTGAACATTTTAATAACCCTCGACCCTAAGACTAATTCGCAACATGAAAGTGAACAATATTGCTAACTTGTAAAGACAAGTCGCCATCACTAGTACCACAGACAAGTCGCTAATAGTTTAGCTCTTTAAGTCGCTATGCTAATTCGCTAACTTGTAAAGACAAGTCGCCATGAACAGTAACAAAACCAAGTCGCTACAAATCTGTTAACTAAGTCGCTAAGATTACTAATTCGCTAACTTGTGAAGACAAGTCGCCATGAACAGTAACACAACCAAGTCGCTACAAATTTGTTACCTAAGTCGCTAATGTTACTAATTCGCTAACTTGTAAAGACAAGTCGCTAACAACTAACTCGCTACCCAAGTCGCCAGAATATAATAGACTAATATGCCATAGCAACTAAGTCGCTAAGTTGAATGCTAACTCGCCATTAAGAACATTTAAGCAAGTCGCTAACAAGAACACAGTTAAGTCGCTACCAAGAATATTCATAATTTCTATAAACAAACCACCCAAACCACCAATCATTCATCATCATTACATGGAAACACATTACACAGCAATCACGATAAAATATACCAACACTTAGTATACTTGCAACATAATAATCAACAAAACAACACGATTTAATGAACCATCGAACCTAAGAGGGAATCAAACAGTCACAGTACACGAGCTTGTACGGATCTGGTTAAAGTGACAAGTTAGAAACTAAACACAAACGCTTAAGAGAACTAAGATAAGAGAGATTCGAGACATACCACTTGCTAAGTCGCTAGGATGAAGACTTTGTTTTGAAGAGAAGAAAGAGAAAAAACGAAAGAGAGAAAAACAATTATTTAGAAATAAAAAAAACTTGGTAGGTCGCTAGGGGTATTAGGGCGGGACTTTGGCAATATGACACTTTCGGTCCCTGTGGTTTTCGAATGAAGTGAGATAAGTCGCTAGTGCAACACGCTTTCAAATATATGACAAGTTTGGTCCCTATGGTTATGATGAACGAGTGGTAAGTCGCTAACACGGATTATAGACTAAGTCTCTAGCATAGATTATCACAATGATCACCATGAATCAATTAAACATTTAATCAAATAAGCATTTAATGCAAGGCACTCAATACATAGGAACACAATGATAATCACATGAGCAAGATACGACCACAACCTACAACTGAGAGAAACACCATAACCTGATAGTTACAAAGGCAAAACACTCAACTTACAAATGAGCAAGCATTATAACCAGCACAGAAGCCAATGGCATAGATAGTCAAGGAAAACATATACAAAATCTCCCCCTCAATCAATGTCATCAAAGAACATTGATTGACATTAACCAACCCCGTTAAAAAACAAGAATATTTCATTTGTTCGAACTTCATCTATGATCCCGTGCCATTATTGAATGACATTTCTAGGACCGTAGATGTTATCGATAACAAGGAATGTATTCTTTATTAGTTGAGGAAAATGATAAAATTGTGAATTTAAAAGAATGACATATATAAAAAGATATATAAGACTGAATTTTTTTTTTTAATTTAAAAGAATGACATGTATAACTTGTATAAAAAGGTATACAAGTTTCTTTTTTTTTTTTTTTTTTTTTTTAAAAACTTGATTTATACACAGATATAGAAGAGCGAGTCCTGATTCAAGATAAATAGGAGTCAAAGTAAGAAGTACATCAACTCTGGCAAGCTATAGCTCCTGAATGAGCTATGTTCATTTCTGGTGGGAACCAAGTCATGAAGTTCCTGATTGAGTTGAGCATTGTACCTGAAAAAAACTGAGAGCACATTGTACTGGAAGCACATGTAGACTTGTATATAGAAGGGTTAGTGACATGTTTAATTTCACATTTGGATGCATCACAGTATAACACAGACGTATCATTAATGGGGATCCTATTAGGTTCTACATTCTTGAAGAGTTTACCTGTGGGAATCCACTTGAGGCATAATCTAGGAATGTAAGTTCGTTTAAGTCCTGTAAACTTAAAAAATCTGCCAGTGGGAATCCATTTGAAACCACTGTTAGTTGAACTAAATGAGTGCACAACCTTGTTTTGACTATTTGTCCTTTTGTGATCAGAATATTTCTTAGGGGATTGATCAGTCAAATGATGTTTTGCATGAGAGCTAGTTATACTTATTGCATTTCTGATCTGTGAGAATTGACCAAAAGTCCGAGGTTTGAGATTCATCATATCTGAACTAGGCAATGAAGTGACTGGTTTTGACAAAACAAACATATTATCAACTTGGGATGTAAGCTTAAATTTCAATGGTTTAGCTCTTTCAGACCTAAAGGCATTAGGTTGTTTAATAACTATTCGTTTCAAGTGGTTCTGAACATTTGACTTTCCCAAAGTTGAAGGTTTTGCAAACTTAGTGTTCATCATATTTCCAACAGACTTCCTGAGCTCATTTTTTAGGGCAACAATATTGAAGCTCTTATCCTGAATTTGTGCTTTGAGGTCATCAATGTCTTTCATCAAGAGGTTAGATTGATTGACTAACTTAGAGTTTGTTTCCTCAAGGTTCTTTCTTAAATGCTCATTTTCTCTTAGAAGGTCGGACACACATAGAGCTAGTTCAGAATTTCTAGATTCTAGTGCATCACTCTTCTCATGACAGTCATATTTCCGGGCTTCTGAAAGAAGCAATTTCAGATTGCCAATGGTCGAATCTTTGTCCTGAATCTGGGATTTTAACTGATTAATTTCAAAAAATTCTTTAAATTCTGGAAGTTCCTGATTAGTACACGGTTTTTTTGCATAAAACATTTCATCCTTTTGTTGTATTTCAATTTGCAATGAGATACAGTGTTTTTCAAGAATTGAAAATTTGTTTGAAAGCTCATCATATACCCTTTTTTCAATCATGTTACTTGCATTAGATTCAGGTAAAACAAAGATTGATTCCACAATGTTATGTTCAGAGTAAGAGTCATGTACCTGTTTATGAGAATTTGTGTGATCAGATAAGTGTACCTTATTGATTGATACCTTTTCTGACTCTGAGAATTTGAGATCAGTGTTGTTCTCTTCATCCTTTTTCATTACAACTGAGATTCTGCAATCAGTGTCATTTGCTGGTTCAACTGGAATGTAGCATGACTCGTCACCATTGCTCCATGGAATCTCTTGGCACTCATTCAATTCATTCAGCTTGTTATTCTCTTTTGCAGCTTCCTTGATGTATGTTTCCATATTACTCATAAGTTGAATAAATGAGTCTCTGAACTTATGAATTTCCATTCCCGTGTGTTTCTTGAAAGATGTTCCAGTCATGATATCATCAAAATCTGAGGGGTATTCTTCCCGGATAAGTGGCTGAAATTGATTGAAGATAGTTTGGAGAGCAGCATGAGAATCATCAGATGAGAGCTTTTCTTTAGTAATTTGAATCCTCAGTCTTTCTAAGTTAAGTAACACCGTCCTTGTCAAAGTGGGAAAATCCTGACGAAGGATGGCACAACTTGTTCGATCCATGGTTGTAGATAACAGTAGTTTGAGAAGCTGACTGAGATGTTGAAAGGGCTCACTGGTGCATTCCATATTCATAGCATCATTTGCATGCATTAAGAGTGACTTGTTTGAGTTGTTCTGATTAATCGATGCTGAATCATTACATGTATGACATACAGGTAAGTATACTGTTTCACTATTCTGTGCTGTGTCATAGAGGGCAAGTACTTTGGTGATTAAAGGATCAGTGATGACTGACATTGTGTTATTTTGAATTATTCTTCAAGTAATTGGAAATTCCAGTAGCAAAATGCCAAGATTCCCAGATGTTAGTATCAAATTACGAACCCCCAAGTCGCTAGAGATATTGAAACAACTCGCTAGCAACTGAATAGCAATAATACCAAGTCGCTAATCCTCTAATCTGCTACACCATCAAGTTGCTAACATCCCAACTCGCTAGACAAATGCAATTCGCTAAAAAGTAACTCGCTAAGCCTCAAGTCGCTAGCAAAATTTTAGCAGCAATTCGCTACTCAAGTCGCTAAAGATACAAGTCGCAAAATAGCAACTCGCTACAGACCAAGTCGCTACCTCCAAGTCGCTACCTGTGGTGGAAAGTCCACTACTTGTACTGTAAGTCGCTAGTTCTAAGTCGCTAGGTCCAAGACTGTAACTCGCTACAAATTTGTAAAGCAAATCGCTACGAAGAAAGAATACCGTGTCTTAAGTCGCTAGCAAGAAAAAACTCATAAACATCACTTTTCAATCCAAAAACAACCCAACCAAGATGATTCAAGCTTACCAAATGAAAACCTAAACACTTTTGATGATTCTAAACATAAAAGTACTAACAAAATCCAAGCTTTAACACACGAAATCAACCAAATGATGCACACACCACTAAACTTTTTCAAACTCAAAAACCACCTAAAAACCACTAGAAATCCAAGGATATGCACGATATGATCTAACCATGGCGCTCTGATACCAATTTTAGGGTATTGGATTTCACTTACATATCATAGCCTTAACACAATGAGCATATAGATGATTTTAGAGAGAGAGAAAGTGGGATATTCTAGTAAGAGAAACTTGTAGAATATTAGATTACCAAAGAACATCCAACCCTCTACCTTGCACGGTAGAGGGTATTTATAGGTTATAAACTAAACGACCTCCTGACGGCCTGTGGATCAGGGATACAGTGGGTAAAGACCCGTCCTTCCTCCACGGTGTTACACTAAACTATTTTACGCTACTGACTAACTAATAACTACATAAAAACGTAAATAACGACAAGTCTACGAGCTAACTTATGCTAGATAATAGTTGGGGTGACCGACTCTTCAATACTGGAATTTTCTAATTCCTAACAAAATGGTTTTTGTTTGTATATCTCGTACTACCGTTCGGGCCATCATAATTCAGAGGTCATGCAGTAAACGTTCGAGGAGCTAGGACACTTTAATTCGTAAATCCAGCAACCCGTCGATCCGTTTACCCAAATGAACCCCTCACATGAAGTTCCCTAGTGTTGTAGTGCTCAATACGTTAAACATGTATTTTTGATTACTTGATTATATGATATATTAAGAGTTTATAAATACAATAAATAAACTAACAAAGTTTATAAGTATTTAAATAAGTTTGAGTTTTATAAATACTTACCTTAATATAGAATGCTTAAGTTTTATGGAAAAAAGAAATATAAGCGGAGATTCGACGTAGAATTTGTAATTTTCGAAAACCCGAGGCTATTAGAATATTATAACAACTCCTTCTTGAGAACCCGAAGAAGAAAAGAATATTATTACAACGTCTTTTTGGAGACTTGAAGTTATTTGAAGATTATAACGACTCTTTCTTGAAAACTTCTAAGAACGAAGATCAAAACCTAGTTTTTCTTCAACAACACATGAATGTTCTTACAAGATCTATAAGAAATGCCTTAGGTTTAGGAATTTAGATGTTAAGAAGGTGTGGTGCAAAAATTATGAAGATTTTAGCTTGGTATTTATAGGGAAAATTTAGGAGTTAACTATATATTGGGTTAAAAACTAACCATGGTTAAATTTACACATGTAATGATCTAAAGGAAGCTCAAATATCATCCCTACATGTGGTATCTAAAATAGTGGGGTTCTCTCTTATTCAACAGGAATAGTGTATGGGTTACATTGTAATACACCCATAATGTGGTTAGGGAATCGTATCGGATGCAAATAAGCCCACTTATTTATAATTCATTACTTTACATAAAGAAGCATCCAAATTTATGTAATTAATGGGTTATAAAAATGTGGTTCGGTGGTTTGTAACTTCTTTATTTGAAAAAAGAGGCGTCCCAATCCATTCAAATAAGGAGATTATAAATCATCCTACTTAAGATTTTCTGACACAAAACTCGCTTTCTAAGACAGATAATAAGATAACCAAGTCATCAAATAACTAAAGCTAAGTAATTATATCATTTAACTCAAATCTCATGTCTCATCAAACAAGAACTGTCACAAGATCAAGTTAAACAATTAGTTATTACTGAGCTCCATATTTTTAATGACTCGATTAAATTCTGGGGTTTACTAATTATTACTAAAGTCATATCATCCAACAACATGGATCTAAACAAACAACTAACAAGAAGCATATGCGCAAGAAGTGTGTGTAAGGCAATTATAGTGGAGAGTCTTAACGTATAAAGCAGTTATAGTCTAGGCACTTAAATGCAACCTCGTTCTCTATAACCAATTCTCTGATACCAATCTGTAACACCCCCAAAATATCGCAGCGGAAGATTGTGTCATTGGGGTGCTACTTCATAATACAAAGTACAAGTTATAGAAAAGACCTCTAAATGAGACGTTTTAAAAAGTTACCATTCGATTAATGAAATCAGAGTTACAAACAATGAGGTCCCAAAGTATAATATATAAATGTTTACAAAATCTTTCGAATGGTAAATGATAAAAGCGTAAGTCTTCAAAATATGTCGTGCGACTCTAAGTTCCATACAATAGCTATCACCTTATGACCTGAGATAAACATGCTAAAAAGTGTCAACACAATGGTTGGTGAGTTCATAGAGTTTGTTTTGAATGAGTTGAAAAGCCTTGAAAGAATGTTTATACAGCAAAGGCATTGTAAATCCACTCAGTTCCATGTTCCAAGTTCCGTCCATACAAAACTTGCAACCTGTGTGTTCACAACCCACTACCAAAATATAGTTTGCACAATACACCGGATTATATTCACCCAAGGTCATGAATCGGGTACACAAGGGTGAGGGCATCTTCCCAAATAGTACTATATTACTCCCAAGGTCATGAATCTGGTATGGACGGGGGCATGTACCCGACTTATAGTACTATCAATATCTCTCCGACAGCATAGAGTATTGTGCACGTTTGTAAATACAATTCATGTATTTAAATTAAGTGGGTAAAGTATTTCCAAGTATGTATAACGAAATCAAGTATAACGTACTCAAGTATAATGCAATCAAGTATAATGCAATCATGTATAATGCAATCAAGTATAATGTTTTGAGTATTTATGCAAGTAAAAGCAAGTAGTTGAGCATGTATCTCCTCCAAAAGTTTCAAACGAGTATAAAAACGAAGCTAAGAACTCACCTTAATAAATGATATCACAACGTATAACGGAATCGATGGATAAGCCTGGAAGTCTCTACGTAACCTAGAATATGATGTCGAGTCTTAGGTTTGGAATAACGATGCGAAAGTATAAACACGCCTATATACGTCCTTATATTGATCATGATGTAGTATTTGTATGTTTGTTTATAAAAATGGTTTTTGTTTGTATATCTCGTACTACCATTCGGGCCATCATAATTCAGAGGTCATGCAGTAAATGTTCGAGGAGCTAGGACACTTTAATTCGTAAATCCAGCAACTCGTCGATCCGTTTACCCAAATTAACCCCTCACATGAAGTTCCCTAGTGTTGTAGTGCTCAATATGTAAAACATGTATTTTTGATTACTTGATTATATGATATAATAAGAGTTTATAAATACAATAAATAAACTAACAAAGTTTATAAGTATTTAAATAAGTTTGAGTTTTATAAATACTTGCCTTAATATAGAATGCTTGAGTTTTATGGAAAAAAGAAATATAAGCGGAGCTTCAACGTAGAATTTGTAATTTTCAAAAACCCGAGGCTATTAGAAGATTATAAAAACTCCTTCTTGAGAACCCGAAGAAGAAAAGAAGATTATAACAACGTCTTTTTGGAGACTTGAAGTTATTTGAAGATTATAACGACTCTTTCTTGAAAACTTCCAAGAACGAAGATCAAAACCTAGTTTTTCTTCAAGAACACATGAATGTTCTTACAAGATCTATAAGAAATTCCTTAGGTTTAGGACTTTAGATGTTAAGAAGGTGTGGTGCAAGAAATTATGAAGGTTTTAGCTTGGTAATTATAGGAAAAATTTAGGAGTTAACTATATATTGGGTTAAAAACTAACCATTGTTAAATTTACACATGTAATGATCTAAAGGGAGCTCAAATATCATCCCTACATGTGTTTATACACGTTCATATGGTGAGGTGGTGATAAGATTAGAATTTCTTGATATTATCTTGATTTTAGAGTAAGATTTGGTTCCGTTAAATGCCAACCGTAAGTTGTTAATCCATAAAACGTAAAACCGGGTATCGTAAAAATATAAAACTTGTAGGAATGATGAAACTCATCATTATACTCCATCTAAAAATATAAAATGAGTGATAAGTCTTATTGGGTGCAAAAACGCTGCTTAAAGCTGGAAATACGGGTCAAAAACGCGTAATTCGCAATTTAAAAGAAAAGAACGAGATTTCAGGGAAATGACCGTGAATTTATTTAAAGTAGACTAAAAGTAGTCTAAAAGTGATATGAAATGTCAAAATATGGTTTTCGTCATACGTGGGATAACTTAACAGTTATACGTGAAGTTTAAAAGTTACACGATTTAATCAAAAATGTAGAACGTACAAAGTTAATCTCTTTATGGTCAAATGTTTGACTTTTCCAAAAATGTAAAAGTGTCTAAATATCTTAGGAAATACAGTGCAGGAATGGTTAAGTCTGGGTCTAAGTAGAATTGTTTAAAACGTAAGTTTAGACTCGTACGGCTCAGGGTTTACTTGGTAACATTTAAATGAAACCCTAAACCCTAAATACTAAACCCTAAACCCTAAATCCTGGTCTAAAAATTAATCTGATGTGGGGAAAATTGTCAGAGGCGGTTTTCGTTCTGCGCGGGATGTTGAAATGGTGTTACGACCAAAATGAAACTTTAAGACGATGTTTTTTTTAATACTTTTTGCGAAAATGATCTAACGATTGTCAAACTCTCAGGTCATTACTAAAATAATTTATCTTACGAGAATGTGAAATAAAAATTTCAGGAGTGAATAGTAAAAAGTGAATAGTAATGGTGAATAGTAAAAATGAATAGTGACCCGAAATTGCAAATTGTTACAGTCTCTACCCCTTATGGAAACTTCGTCCCGAAGTTCTGTTGATGTTAACTACTTATAGTGTGTCTTAGCAAAGTGTGGTCTCTAAAATAGTGGGGTTCTCTGTTATTCAACAGGAATAGTGTATGGGTTACGTTGTAATACACCCATAATGTGGTTAGGAAATCGTATCGGATTCAAATAAGCCCACTTATTTATAATTCATTGATAAGGTTTTAAAAGGTACCATTTTGAGGGGTCTTTTTAGCCCTTATTTGATCACTTTTGTATCCGTTATTGCTTAATATCGTTCATTTTCACTTTTTAGGTCTCTTGAAGGCAAAATGCTGGAATGGCACTTATTTGGACGAAAAGGCGCGAATATATGAAGAAAATGGTCAAAGTCAAAATCGAGACACTCACAGCTGCTGAAAATAGAAGGCGACGGCGTCAGGTTCTAATTGCGACGCCGTCCGAGGATTTTTGCGACGGTTCAGAACCCAAAACTCGTATTTTCAAGTGACGACGTCCAGTTGTAAAAGAGTAGGCCGTCGCTACTCAGACGGCCTAGATGCAATCCAGACGACGTCAGAAGCTGAAGAGGACGGCGTCACGGACATAAGGTGACGCCGTCGCAAGGTTAACGTGGCCAAGACGAAACCCTAATGACGGCGAAACGACGGCGTCACGAAACATAAGGTGACGCCGTCGCATATGTAATCTTATATATAGAATCCGAATTTTTTAGTTTTAGGGAGAGTCTTTTGGAGTGAAAACCTAAAACCGAACCTAAGGTGTCTTGTACAGTATTTTAGGGTTTTAAACCCTATCTTACATCAAGATAAGTATTTACTTCATTAATTCAATTATGTCTTTGATTATTTGTGTGTATGCTTGCATGTTCTCCATGTCCGGCTAATTTATTTGTGTGTTTGCTTAGGAAGTATGAAACTTAATTATTGAATATTGATTGGTTTTTTCTTATCTTAGTTGATCAATGATCTAGTAATGCGATAGATCATTCGTTGTGTACTTAATGCTTGATTCATCTTTGTGAACCTTAGAATATGATTACCTGAGTAGTTGTAGGCTAAGTTATCCAAAGAGTGCCTTAGAGTAAGAGTTTATCATCCCTAGTGGGTTTTGTAGACGAGACCCTTTGGTAAGTTCAAAGAGTTAGGGAGAAACGCATACCCTACAACTTTAGACACACAACGCAACTAAGAATAAGGACGTGACAACTCAACCATCAATAGGAAATAATTAAGGAGTAGTACAACCTAAGTAAACACATCTTTAAACTATCATACGAGCACACATTAATTAGACATAGACTCCCACAACCTTAGTTTAGATAATTAGATAATAGTAGTGTAATCGGTAAAAATACCAAACCCCCCCCCCCAATCCAATACCCGAGATTCGTACCTTTCCATTTCATAAAATATAAAAAAAATACAAAAATAATCTTCCCCAACCTTAACCTTAGCATAGTAACTCCTTACTAGCATTCTTATTCCCCTAGAGAACGATATCAATACCCGTGGCTTACCCTAATTACTACACTACAACGATTAGGTTCACTGCCTAGGGTGTTATAAAACTTGCTCGAAGAAAAGGAAGTTTCCTTGACCCCGAACGACGCGTGTAGCGTTATCAAGTTTTTGGCGCCGTTGCCGGGGAATAGAATAGCTAGTTAGTAGTCCACCTCGTTTAGGTTCTTTGCTTGATTCCTATCAAGTAAACTTTTTTCTCATTTTTTTTTAAGCTTTCTCTTAGTCTATCCTCCTTCTTCGTGACCTTTTGTTCGTAACACCCATCACTCTTCATCATGGAAGGTGATAACCCACTACCATTCATCAACCCACCGCCAAATGACCCGCCAAGAGCCCGTACTCTTGGTGAATACTCAAGACCAAGCCACCTAGGCTATAGGAACACCATTGAGCTTCCCGACCAAGCCCAAACTACGGCCCTGCGATCCGACATCATCCGGTTGGTGCAAAACAGATGTGCATTCCATGGACTTCGTTCCGAAGATCCAAATCAGCATCTGAGGGATTTCCTCAAAATTGTCAATTCCATCGACCTTGATGCTACTACTCGGGAGACCACGCGCCTGCGTCTTTTCCAATTCTCTCTACGGGACCAAGCTAGTAATTGGCTTGAGCGACTTCCCGCCGGCTCCATCTCAAGTTGGGATGATCTTACCTCTCGCTTCCTTGCTCAATTTTTCCCACCGGGGAGAACCACTAAGCTTAGGCGAGACATCTTGACATTCCAGCAGCTCCAAGGTGAGTCTCTTTACAAAGCATGGACTCGATTTAAGGAACTACTCCGTAGACTTCCACACCATGGCATTGATCTTTGGCTTCAAATCCAAATCTTCTATGATCATACCGATTTCATCACTCGACGATCCATTGATAGAGCCGCCGGTGGAAGGCTCAGCGATTTTAACGCAGATAAATCATGGGATATTATGGAGGAGCTTGCCGATCAAAGCTACGAAGATTGGAGTGAATCTCCCGGAACTCCGATTAACGTGGTTAATGCCATATCCACTCCTTCTGAATCCTCCGATACACTCGAAGAGCAATTGAGTGCCATCGAGAGAGGAATTGATTATCTTATGGAAAGGCAGAAAAGAGCACCCGTACAAATTCCTCGAGAGGTCGTCAAATCCGCCCACTCCACCAACCGCTCCACACCTCTTTCGGAATCCCCAAGTCGCGAGCAAAACCCAAGTTCCGAAAGGCGCTTCCATTCTACTTCCCCAATACCACTTTCACCAAGCTTCAAGGATCAAATGAGGGAGTACATGGCAGCTCATACAGAGAGATTAGCCAGATTTGAAGAGGAGGTTTATAGGCAGAGAGAGGAAATGCAAGAAAAATGAAAGAAATAATGAATTTGGTAATTAAATTTACCAAAACAAAGGTTCCCGAAAAAGTGCTCGTAAGAAGCAACGATTGCCCTCCCAGTTCATTTGTAAACGCCGTTTCCATTATGCCTGAGAATGCAAGGGCTGAGATGTGGAAAACTGAGGAAAGCACGAAGGATGAGTCTGAGCCTAATGATGAACCTGAAACCATTGAGTACTACCTTAAGCACGAAATTAACAAGAAAACCATTGCAAACCAAGTAAACAACTTTAGGTACAATGAAGTTCTTAGGGAAGCTCTTGAAGGAAAAATGACGGAAGAAGAATACGACGCCTTACCTATGGAACCTCTGTATGAGTTGGTTATAAAAAAACCGTTAACAAGAAAACGAGACACCACAGGGAATTTCGTGATACCAGTTAGTGTCGGTGACATGGACAATATAAATGCCTTGGCCGATCAAGGGACTGATGTGAACATAATGCCATTGTCAATCTATAATAAGTTAACTAACGAGAAACCAGCCAAGACCGACCTTAGACTTTCCTTAGCTAATCATACTTATGTCCACCCAGTAGGAATCGCTGTTGATATTCTAATTGAGGTGGCTAACATCGTTTATCCGGTGGATTTCGTGATCATTGATGTTGAGGAAGATAAAAACGTACCCCTCATTCTTAGGACATCGTTCTTGGCAACCGCCAAGGCAACCATCAAATGCGGACAAGGCATCATGATACTCAAAAGCGGGAAGGGGTACGCTAGGATACCCATCATCCCAAGATACCCTCTTAAGATCATGGAAATGATTACGGGTGGTAATCGAAAAGCCCTGGGCAACAATGTTAAGAAGAAGATGAATGACTGGGAAAAAGGGCTTAGAGACTTTATGGTTCAAGGATTGTATGCGACATTGTGGAAACCCGATAAAAAGTTAGGAAGCAATCCCACCTCAATTCCTAAGGTACAAAAGGACCCTAAGTAATTTCTAAAGGGAGAAAAAGTGCTCTTGTATAGATCTCGGATAAGGGCATTACGAGGAAGAAACAAACCAAGATGGTTTGGGCCTTTCACAGTTAAGGAGACCAATTTAAAAGATAAAACCGTCGCCATAATTGACAGCGTTGGCAAGGAATCCACGGTGAGCATACAGCATCTACACCCTTTCGATGAAGGGAAAACAAAGGGTGAAGAGGGCGGTCATGAGAAAACGTAGAAGCACGACTATGAGTCTAGCTACAAGACTCTTAAATAAAGAAAAGCGCTTCGTGGGAGGCAACCCATGCTTAATTGTTTGCTTGTTAGTGTCATATATCTTTTATTAATTGTTTATCCTCATGTTTAAATTTGTAAAAATGCTTTATTTTGTTTTTAAATTTGTCTTAATTGCATATAAAGGTATTTTACATAAAGGATAAGTGTAGGGAGGATTACACACGTTTTCAAAAGAAATGTAAACATGAGAATAACAATTAACTAAAAGATATTTATGTTTGTTTGTTCAAGTCAAATGCTTGTATCGAGTCATAATGGATGTTTTGCAGAAATTTTTCCAGATTCTAAAGATGTAAATTTTCCAGAATTTTTTCCAGAAAATCGCAGACCAGTTTTTGTCAGGATAACCTGACGGCGTCAGGATTGCAACCTGACGGCGTCAGGAAGGAGTAAAAACATCAGATTACTTTTTTCTCATTTTCTGAGCTACTTATAATTTTTTGGAATTTTCCAGGTCTTAATTTTCTTAGAAATTCTGTAAACATCCATTCCACAAGTATTATATCCTAGTTTAAATCGAGTCTTATATATATTATTACCGCCGATTTTACGCGAAGGTTTTGTTTGTTTTCTTCAAGTGTGCAGGTTTAGTTTGTCAAGAAGAAGTTACATAAGATTGGAAGGAGCTTTCACGCAATAATTCTTCTTGAAAAGGATTTAACCACCACTTTACATGGATCCTACCGAGCTAATCAGGGGAGTATTAGTTTCTTTCATTTTTAATTACCTTCTTTTATCATAACTTTGATACTTTCGGGGAACATTGGGGACAATGTTCAGTTTAAGTGTAGGGAGGGAAAATAAAACGGGAACTTTGAAACTATGCTTATCCTTGACTATTTGCTTTGTCCAATTGTGATTGTGTAATAAACCATGAGAAAATGTCGGTTAGGGTAATTTTGGCACCAAATTTAAAATTTTTTATAAAGAGACCCTCCTGGCCCAACCCTAGACACTCTAAGATCCTTTTTCAAACCTGCTCCCATTTCGAGTCAAGAGATAGATAAATAGACACATCCCATTTGATTTCAGCTTTCTCCAGACCTCGGGAAGGAGTGGGCCATTAGTCTTAACAAAAGCGTCTCATGGATAGGAAGTTGCATGACTAGCACAAAAACCCTTTACCACCCAAATTCCACCAAAATGTGAGGATCGCCCTTAGATTAGTACGAATTAAAAGCATTCATCTTCAATGCTTAGAGTGTGAACAGGTAGTATATTAGATTCTAGAACTTGTTTTGTGATGCATTCCGAGATCGCAAGTGAGGCTACACTTGTGTAGTTAGGAATAACTAAATGATAAGAGGCATTAGGATAACCCTTGTTTGATACCCGTAATATAATTACTTCTTCCATATCGGTTGAGTAATTCCCCCACACCTTTTGCGTTGTACTCATCTTTAGTACACGATACCCCTAGTTAACCCCTCAGAGCCTATCCTTTTCGCGGTTCTCGTGATGTTTCGGTTTTTCCGGAATATCAATGAAGAGCATTGTTTACACCCCACCCCCAAATATACACCCAAATCGCCTTAGCCTACCCCTTATGCACTCACTTTTAGTGCAAATGTTTGTTATCACCCTAAACCCTTAGTTCAATTATCTAGTTGCTTGCATAAGTTGCTAAGTCGAGTCATATCCTTTGTATACAGTTTTGGGACGATTGGGATTCATGGGAAAAGTTAAAGTTTATGAAATGACGGGAAGGGAACGTTAAATTCAAATTCCCTTTGTTTGCGTAATAATGTACCCCAAGTGTTTTGATCTTTGCAATTCGGGTCAAATTAGTGTTAGAATAATAAAAAACTCAAGTGTAGGGATATGCCTATAAATCCCTAGTATTTTGATGTTATCGTAGAGGATGGTAGAGTAAAAGTGTAGGAAAAAAAATCGAAAAAAATAGAAAAAGAGAAAAAGAAAAAAAAATATAGAGTGAAAAAAAAATAAATAAAAAATAAAAATAAAATAAAAAAACATACGGGCTACCATCCTACATCTATCTTTGAATTTATGTTTGTTTATTTCAGTTATCTAGAGTTTAGAGTGTCGAGTCTTGGCTTAGCAACGCCATTCTTCGTATGCATTTAACATAGAGATTTTTGACTTGCCACCACTAAATAGTCTATCCCACCAAACCCATTGTTTCCCTACCGTAAGCCTAACATTACAACCCTTTAAAGACCTCTTTAATAGTCTTTCCTAGGTGCTTACGCCAAAGCGATGGAGGTTTGATCTATTCTCAAGCCTATGGTAATCTATGTACTAGGACCGGTTAATGAGTGTTTATCTTCCATTTCCTATTTGTTATATTTCATATATACACCCGAGAGAGATGTGAGTATCCAAACACCCCATGTGAGGTGCTAGTATGTAATTTCCGTGCTTGTTATGACTTTTGTGGGGCTTATATGTGTTGTGGACCGTTTTGAATTAATGCTTCATGACCCCTAACTTATAAATTAATTGGTTAAAAGCACATTTGCTTGAGGACAAACAAATAACAAGTGTAGGGATATTTGATAAGGTTTTAAAAGGTACCATTTTGAGGGGTCGTTTTAGCCCTTATTTGATCACTTTTGTATCCGTTATTGCTTAATATCGTTCCTTTTCACTTTTTAGGTCTCTTGAAGGCAAAATGCTGGAATGGCACTTATTTGGACGAAAAGGCACGAATATATGAAGAAAATGGCCAAAGTCAAAATCGAGACACTCACAGCTGCTGAAAATAGAAGGCGACGGCGTCAGGTGCTAATTGCGACGCCGTCCGAGGATTTTTGCGACGGTTCAGAACCCAAAACTCGTATTTTCAAGTGACGACGTCTAGTTGTAAAAGAGTAGGCCGTCGCTACTCAGACGGCCTAGATGCAATCCAGACGACGTCAGAAGCTAAAGAAGACGGCGTCACGGACATAAGGTGACGTCGTCGCAAGGTTAACGTGGCCAAGACGAAACCCTAATGACGGCGACACGACGGCGTCACGAAACATAAGGTGACGCCGTCGCATATGTAATCTTATATATAGAATCCGAATTTTTCAGTTTTAGGGAGAGTCTTTTGGAGTGAAAACCTAAAACCGAACCTAAGGTGTCTTGTACAGTATTTTAGGGTTTTAAACCCTATCTTACATCAAGATAAGTATTTACTTCATTAATTCAATTATGTCTTTGATTATTTGTGTGTATGCTTGCATGTTCTCCATGTCTGGCTAATTTATTTGTGTGTTTGCTTAGGAAGTATGAAACTTAATTATTGAATATTGATTGGTTTTTTCTTATCTTAGTTGATCAATGATCTAGTAATGCGATAGATCATTCGTTGTGTACTTAATGCTTGATTCATCTTTGTGAACCTTAGAATATGATTACCTGAGTAGTTGTAGGCTAAATTATCCAAAGAGTGCCTTAGAGTAAGAGTTTATCATCCCTAGTGGGTTTTGTAGACGAGACCCTTTGGTACGTTCAAAGAGTTAGGGAGAAACGCATACCCTACAACTTTAGACACACAACGCAACTAAGAATAAGGACGTGACAACTCAACCATCAATAGGAGATAATTAAGGAGTAGTACAACCTAAGTAAACACATCTTTAAACTATCATACGAGCACACATTAATTAGACATAGACTCCCACAACCTTAGTTTAGATAATTAGATAATAGTAGTGTAATCGGTAGAAATACCAAACCCCCCCCCCCCAATTCAATACCCGAGATTCGTACCTTTCCATTTCATAAAATATAAAAAAAATACAAAAATAATCTTCCTCAACCTTAACCTTAGCGTAGTAACTCCTTACTAGCATTCCTATTCCCCTAGAGAACGATATAAATACCCGTGGCTTACCCTAATTACTACACTACAACGATTAGGTTCACTGCCTAGGGTGTTATAAAACTTGCACGAAGAAAAGGAAGTTTCCTTGACCCCGAACGACGCGTGTAGCGTTATCATTCATTACTTTACATAAAGAAGCATCCAAATTTATGTAATTAATGGGTTATAAAAATGTGGTTCGGTGGTTTGTAACTTCTTTATTTGAATAAAGAGGCGTCCCAATCCATTCAAATAAGGAGATTATAAATCATCCTACTTAAGATTTCCCAAAACAAAACTCGCTTTCTAAGACAGATAATAAGATAACCAAGTCATCAAATCCCTAAAGCTAAGTAATTATATTATTTAACTCAAATATCATGTCTCATCAAACAAGAACTGTCACAAGATCAAGTTAAACAATTAGTTATTACTGAGCTCCATATTTTTAATGACTCGATTAAATTCTGGGGTTTCCTAATTATTACTAAAGTCATATCATCCAACAACATGGATCTAAACAAACAACTAACAAGAAGCATATGTGCACGAAGTGTGTGTAAGGCAATTATAGTGGAGAGTCTTAACGTATAAAGCAGTTATAGTCTAGGCTCTTAAATGCAACCTAGTTCTCTATAACCAATTCTCTGATACCAATCTGTAACACCCCCAAAATATCGCAGCGGAAGATTGTGTCATTGGGGTGCTACTTCATAATACAAAGTACAAGTTATAGAAAACGACCTCTAAATGAGACGTTTTGAAAAGTTACCATTCGATTAATGAAATCAGAGTTCCAAACAATGAGGTCCCAAAGTATAATATATAAATGTTTACAAAATGTTTCGAATGGTAAATGATAAAAGCGTAAGTCTTCAAAATATGTCGTGCGACTCTAAGTTCCATGCAATAGCTATCACCTTATGACCTGAGATAAACATGCAAAAAAGTGTCAACACAATGGTTGGTGAGTTCATAGAGTTTGTTTTGAATGATTTGAAAAGCCTTGAAAGAATGTTTATACAGCAAAGGCATTGTAAATCCACTCAGTTCCAAGTTCCGTCCATACAAAACTTGCAACCTGTGTGTTCACAACCCACTGCCAAAATATAGTTTGCACAATACACCGGATTATATTCACCCAAGGTCATGAATCGGGTACACAAGGGCGAGGGCATCTTCCCAAATAGTACTATATTACTCCCAAGGTCATGAATCTGGTACACATGGGCGGGGGCATTTACCCGACTTATAGTACTATCAATATCTCTCCGACGGCATAGAGTATTGTGCACGTTTGTAAATACAATTCATGTATTTAAATTAAGCGAGTAAATTATTTCCATGTATGTATAACGAAATCAAGTATAACGTAACCAAGTATAATGCAATCAAGTATAATGCAATCATGTATAATACAATCATGTATAATGCAATCAAGTATAATGTTTTGAGTATTTATGCAAGTAAAAGCAAGTAGTTGAGCATGTATCTCCCCCAAAAGTTTCAAACGAGTATAAAAACGGGGCTAAGAACTCACCTTAATAAATGATATCACAACGTATAACGGAATCGATGGATAAGCCTGGAAGTCTCTACGTAACCTAGAATATGATGTCGAGTCTTAGGTTTGGAATAACGATGCGAAAGTATAAACATGCCTATATACGTCCTTATATTGATCATGATGTAGTATTTGTATGTTTCTTTAAAAAAATGGTTTTAGTTTGTATATCTCGTAATACCGTTCGGGCCATTATAATTCAGAGGTCATGCAGTAAACGTTTGAGGAGCTAGGACACTTTAATTCATAAATCCAACAACTCGTTGATCCGTTTACCCAAATGAACCCCTCACATGAAGTTCCCTAGTGTTGTAGTGCTCAATACGTAAAACATGTATTTTTGATTACTTGATTATATGATATATTAAGAGTTTATAAATACAATAAATAAACTAACAAAGTTTATAAGTATTTAAATAAGTTTGAGTTTTATAAATACTTACCTTAATATAGAATGCTTGAGTTTTATGGAAAAAAGAAATATAAGCGGAGCTTCGACGTAGAATTTGTAATTTTCGAAAACCCGAGGCTATTAGAAGATTATAACAACGCCTTCTTGAGAACCCAAAGAATAAAAGAAGATTATAACAACGTCTTTTTGGATACTTGAATTTATTTGAAGATTATAATGACTCTTTCTTGAAAACTTCCAAGCACGAAGATCAAAACCTAGTTTTTCTTCAAGAACACATGAATGTTCTTACAAGATCTATAAGAAATGCCTTAGTTTTAGGACTTTAGATGTTAAGAAGGTGTGGTGCAAGAAATTATAAAGGTTTTAGCTTGGTATTTATAGGGAAAATTTAGGAGTTAACTATATATTGGGTTAAAAACTAACCATGGTTAAATTTACACATGTAATGCTCTAAAGGAAGCTCAAATATCATCCCTACATGTATTTATACACGTTCATATGGTTAGGTGGTGATAAGATTGGAATTTCCTGATATTATCTTGATTTTAGAGTAATATTTGGTTCCGTTAAATGCCAACCGTAAGTTGTTAAGCTATAAAACGTAAAACTGGGTATCGTAAAAATATGAAACTTGTAGGAATGATAAAACTCATCATTATACTCCATCTAAAAATATAAAATGAGTGATAAGTCTTATTGGGTGCAAAAACGCTGCTTAAAGCTGGAAATACGGGTCAAAAACGCGTAATTCGCAATTTATCATAAAAGAAAGAGATTTCAGGGAAATGACCGTGAATTTATTTAAAGTAGACTAAAAGTAGTCTAAAAATGATATGAGATGTCATAATATAGTTTTCGTCATACGTGGGATAACTTAACAGTTATACGTGAAGTTTAAAAGTTACGTGATTTAAGCAAAAATGTAGAACGTACAATGTTAATTTCTTTATGGTCAAAGGAGGAGGGAAATATGTTTGACTTTTCCAAAAATGTAAAAGTGTCTAAATATCTTAGGAAATACAATGCAGGAATGGTTAAGTCTGGGTCTAAGTAGAATTGTTTAAAACGTAAGTTTAGTCTCGTACGGCTCTGGGTTTATTTGGTAACATTTAAATGAAAAATTCTCTAATTGATTATGAGTGATCTAAAAACTAATCTGATGTGGGGAAAATTGTCAGAGGCGGTTTTCGTTATGCGCGGGATGTTGAAATGGTGTTCCGACCAAAATGAAACTTTAAGACGATGTTTTCTTAATAACTTTTGCGAAAATGATCTAACGATTGTCAAACTCTCAGGCCATAACTAAAATAATTTATCTTACGAGAATGTGAAATAAAAATTTTAGGAGTGAATAGTAAAAATGAATAGTGACCCGAAATTGCGAATTGTTACAACCACCCCACGCATGAGTTGTCACCACCACCACCAAAAGATTCCTCTCATCCTCTTATTTCATTTGGTGTATATCAGTCGTCATATCCCCGCCCTATCGTCACCCAAACGCGCCCTAAACACCACCCTTGTTCGTTTTTTCTTGTTTCAAGTGTAGAACGGGAAGAAAGAAGGTAAAGTGGAACGAGTTGTACACTCGTTCGAGACCCCCTTGTCTCGTTCGTCCGATTTGGTTCGGTTAAGAAGGACAAATAACTTAAAAACTAGTTTTAAAAATGAACAAAAATGTAATAGGACGAATTCGTATCGTATGTGTCGTGTTGGGTTTCGTGTGTGCATTTTTATTTGTTTTTTTATGTATTGTTTGCGGGTTTATTATTGAAATGGAGGACTGATGGTGTTGAAAAGCTAACTGGGACCAAGATGGTCCGGTGTGGGTAGCGTTGGGGAGACGCCGAGAGCCACAACGACCACAAGGTCCGGTTTGGTGTCGCGTTAAGTCGTAGCCGAGAACTCCAAAGGACCCTATGGTCCGGGTTTAGTTGTCGTGATATTGTTTGGAGGTTTTTCTTGATGTTAGTAGTGACCGGGACCAAGATGGTCCGGTTTTGTTGTGTTTGAATGAGCCGCGAGGGAGCTAAAGAACCAGTAGGGTTTGGTTCGCGTGGATTTTACCATAGCCAAGCCGAGTCATTAGGGTCTTGACATTGGTTTTGGGTGCGGTTCGGTATTCATTGGATGCCAGGAATGATGGTGAGTTGAAATGGAGATTGTTTGATACGTTGTCGAGCCATAGGTTTAGGGCCGGAAACGAGTGGAAATGTTTATTTGGACTTGCAATTATATATATGTGAGCTTTGCGTAACGTCGGTGTTACCGTGACTGTCCAGTCTCTATTGACCTCGAAAACGCCGTAAGATGGACTTATTTATTTATTGGACATATGACATATAAAGAGCCGAGAGTCAAGACTCGGGCTTGTGAACTCGAGATGGATAATAACTCGAAATGTAAATTAAAAACTTGCGTAATATAGATATAAACATGCAAATAAACTAGAAAATAAAAAATAGTGAGTTCTTGTATTAAATATTTAGTAACAAGAAACACCTTGTTATTCGATATTTAAAAGGGAACTAACAACTTAAAAATGAAAAAGCTTTATAATAACGAGTTATTAAATATTTCGAGGGCACATTTACCAAAAACATGTCATTTAAGAGTGTTAAATAATCATTGTGGGATATGCATGGGTTGCGGATGACTTGCCATTAATAGGTTTAACCCACGTAGATAGCGGACTTATTGGGTTGACGAATCCAATAAGAGCCCGTCATGTGCGTAGGATAAATATATTAATGAACAAATTATCCTTATAACTCGTTAGGTTGTGACTAGTTTTGAAATAATAAGTGAAATAAATAAATAGTTGAGTTTATCGAGTTCACGAATTCGATAAGTTCTAACGATTTATTTTGAAGCTTATTAAATTATAAATCTTTTCACTTAGTAATTGCATTGTGTTGTCATGAGTCGCATTTCTAGAAGTATAGTGCATTCATGGAGTCTTATCGAGTTGACACCTCACACGATGGTACCAAATACTTGTAACTAAATTGAGAAACGAGATGTTTTTAGAAATAAGAAATGGAATATATTCGGGATAGAAGATATTGGAATTTGAAAAATGTATTAAGAATGGATTTATATTAATAGGTTGTGCCGAGTCAGTAGTTGTCGAGCCGTGTTAGATGCTTATCTGCTTTGCTATTGGTTATTTGTGCTTTTCTTGATCAAGGTGAATTTCATAGCCCCATTTTTAACTATGTTTTAACTAAATTGAAGTGAGAAAGCATGCTACTCTTTTTGGGCCTGCTTTTACTCTTTTTTATTTGCTTATGTGTTGACTAGTAAAGGATAGATATGTGGTAGATGTTGACTTAGACTAGGATAGCAATCCCTTGCTATAACTATGCAACCTAGCTAAGAATAGATATCTACTCCGACCTAGACCAGGGTAGCATTGATGATAGGCTTTGCTATGACCGTGGTACCTCGCTAGAGTCGCCAGAGGCCCTGCTAAGATCTCGAATTGTGTGATTGAAAGGATTTTTGATGGAATGTGAGTGGAATGTTTATTGTACATTTGTCTTAGTCTCACATAGCAAATAAACTCTATCAGGTCCATTACTGAATTTATGATTAAACCTATGAACTCACCAGTGTTAGCTGACCTTTTAGCATGTTTTCTCAGGAAATTAAGATGATGCTTGGATTGCTTGTTTCTTGGAGGCTTGACAGAAGGGGCATAGTTGGAGAATCACTTTACACTCTGATAATAATTGTGGACCTATTTATGATCTCTTTTGGGCCTTACTTTTCAATGTTTTGAAATAAATGTAACCGGATAATTAACTATGGGATTGGTTGTTAATGATTTATGTTATCTTGTTTTCCTATACTTGTGTTGTGTACCAATCCAGTAGTGCCCCGAAAGCTTGATTAAGTCTTCCGCTATACCAAATTTTGGGGGTGTTACACCATCGGAAAGCTAACAAGGTGTCAAAACATAGACATTATTTTTGCAAATGCTTCGTCAAATGAAATCAAGTTTTGCATATTTAAAGCCAATTAGGGAAACTTGTAAATTCTTGGCCTTGTGAACTAGAATTCGCATTTTATAGTTTCTTGTCTAAAAGACTAGCAAACTTTTCAATCAAAAAGACTAAACAAAAGCTTCAAAATTTTTAAATTTTTTCACATTTTTGCATTAATTGTTTTTCTTCATTTTTTTGACATTTTTGATGAAAAACGGACTTGCTAGAGTACACGGCAAAGTGCTAGGCAAAAATCTAATCGAAAGACTACCCACCCCAGACTAAAATGAAACATTGTCCTCAATGTTTAAAGGTAAGGGTTCTCTACGCAAATCTAAAGCCATTTATTAAGTATGCTAAACGATAAACGATAACGATAAAGATTTTGGATATCGAATTTCTATATAAGCATCGAAACATAAAACTCGAGCGAAAAAGACAAAACCACAAGCACGAGAGTCTTCATAAATCGGGGAAATCCTGGACATAAACATCAACAACACGAAACACGAGAAATAGAAATGGCGAACCTCCTCACGTCACTTATTAGAAAATAGAAAGAAAATAGAAGCATAAGTATGGGTTGCTACCCACAAAGCGCTTATGTTTTTGTTCACTGAGTCGCAAGCTTGACTCGTCCCTGATTCATTTGTCCATGGGGAAAGTTTGGAGATCCGGGACAACCATAGATGGGATGTCGCCTCCAAAGTAATGTTTGAGGCGATGGCCGTTCACTTTAAAGTTGGATCCGTCGGGTTGGGATAAGTCGATCGTCCCATAAGGAAATACTTGGGTAACGGTGAACGGCCGGGACCAACGGCTTTTGAGTTTACCCGAGAAGATCTTCAATCAAGAATTAAAGAGGAGGACTTGATCACCAACGTTAAAGACGCGGTTTTTGATTTTAGAGTCGTGAATCCACTTGGTTTTCTCTTTGTACATTAAAGAGTTCAGGTAGGCTTGATCCCGAAGTTCATTCAATTTTATTTATTGTGTTAATAAGTGAATTAGGTTCAGATAAGGGTGATGCAAGAAGCAAAACTGGAAAATGGTGATAATCTTAGAGATGATAAATCATAATCATCTCGAAAGAAACTTAAGTTATTCCTAAGGGATCAAAAGAGCTACTAACCTCTAGGTCAGCTCAAATGTGACTAGTAGGAGTTGGATAACTAGTTTAATAAGGTTTTAGAAGGTTGATAAGGGTAAGAAGTGGCATTTAGGTGTCTTAGTTTGCCCGGATCCGCCGGATTCTTTCTAAAAGGGATCTGCCCCGTTATACCTAAGGGATCCGGCTTTTGAGACAAATTTTGCTCACTTATCGAATATACTCTCTAGTGTTTCAAGCAATAACTATACATAGATGTAAGTCTAGCATAGCACGTAGAGCATGTAAGATACACATATAAGCACTCAAAAGAAATTAAGCTTAATATTTGATATAAGATCAAATATGATACAAAGTTGAAGACTTAAAAAAAACATGACTATAATGGTACAAGAAACAAATCAACCAAGTTCTTATGTGTAGAAAATTTTAAAGTAAAAAACATATTTGACCAAATCATAATTTTCACTTCTTCTATGTTCATGTTTTTCTAGAGTTGCTTTACTCGTCATTATTGCTTTCAGGATCATCAATGAAGGAAAAGTGTTGATGGGAGTGAGAAAGGATGTTATGTGTGACTCATTCAAGGGTTCCATTACCTTGTTGACAAGTGAGTATTGAGGACCTTGAAGATATGGGTGAGTATTCATGAAATGATGATATAGACGAGTTAGGAACATCCCATAAGGTATTAATTTGTTTGAATTATCCTTGAGATGTACGATTCGCTTATCGAAAAAATAAGAAAGATTGTGTGTTTGTTTGTTTAGAATGCAGTAGAGCATGTGAGCACAGCATGCAGGTAGATACTCGTGATGTTTTACTAAACTTCGGACATTTTCTCATAGGATGACTGCCATTGGTTGTAGAAAATAGCGAAGATCAATCATTTGAATTTGGTTGGAGTATCTAAAACTTGGTGAGTTACGTAGATTGTTAATTAATTCTTTAGTAGAAGGAATGTATGAGTGATACGGACCATTCTCTTCTCTTTTGAGAGAGTTGAGAGAAAATTCTTCTGTATAGGCATATTGCCCATGATTTGGAAGTCCAAATATTTGAGAAAATTGCTCGAGGGGTAAGAGAAATTTGTAGTTGTTCACCCAAACCAAAGAGATAAAGATTGATCCTCTTTACGAACTAGTTCAATTTGACGAAAGAATTCTAAGATGAAACATGGGCATTTGCTCATTTAAAAATAGTAAGCACTCAAATCCTATGGCACGAAAGGCTCTATAAATTTCTTCCCAATAGACCAAG
This sequence comes from Chrysanthemum seticuspe, assembly GCA_019973895.1. Taxonomy (NCBI): domain Eukaryota; kingdom Viridiplantae; phylum Streptophyta; class Magnoliopsida; order Asterales; family Asteraceae; genus Chrysanthemum; species Chrysanthemum seticuspe. Next base: position 232,644,622 of record BPTQ01000002.1, on the reverse strand, counting down.
AAGGTATCGATAGTTCGAACTTCATGAATATAGCGAGACTCGAGTTTTTGAAAGCCATGAACGAATTCCCTAGGTGTGTAAGGTTCAGTTGAGATATTAAGAATATAGATGTTGGTTAGATGATTGTCAAAATCATACATATGTTGCATCTTGAGACCTAAAAGAAAATGCCAAAAGAAGATGATTAAAGATAACTTCTATTTAGTGGTTTCTAGGGAGGTTTTTAATTTGTAAATTCTTTTTATCACAAATTGATCAAATGGGGATTTGTTACAAAATGATTTTGTAGTTTAATTGGGGTTATTACTTGTATTAACAATGTCAGTCATTCTTTAAGAATTTATTTATATGAAAGGAAATTTCTATCCTAATATCCAATTTATAGAACGATACTCCTACGCTGATTTGATAGAAACCCATTTAAATCAAATTATGATTTGAAACCCTAGAGTAAAAAAGATATATAGAGGTATAATTACTTACAGAGTTGTTTGAATGACTGAGACAGATGGTGATTAGTTCCTAGGATGATGGTGTGTAAGGCTTTGGTTTTAGTCTGTTAAGTTTGAAGTTTCTTAACTGATGTCTGATGTGCCGGTCCGCCGGATCCTTTTCAAAGGGGATCCGGCTAGTTATAGCGCATGGATCCGGGAATACAGTTGACATATGGAAATTAAGAGTGTTTGGTTTTTGACACTAGTTCAATTAATTGCTTGTTTCAAGATGGATTATGACTAATGATCTTGAATACTTAAGACGTGAGTTTTGAGTGTTAACGAAAGGTTTAGATGATATTATTAGATGAGAGATGGTCAATAGATGTACCACGACGGGAAGGTGATTATGTTCCATTTACATTGATAAGTAAGGCAAGAAGACGGAAGAAAAGCTATAAGAGGAAAACGTTGTTTGAAGGTAACTTAGAGACGGGAATAAAGAAATGTTGTGAGTATGGTGATGATATTGGTAGGTTATAGTTTTTTTTGTCTCCTTTTTGATTGAGTGATGGAGATATGAAATACTATTCTTGATGTTTTGGTGATTGTGGGAATTTGTGAGAAGAGACTTTTGAAAGTTTTCATTTAGTGTCTAACGCATACTTCACTAATATTTAGATAATAAAAAACTATTACCAACTAAGAAGTTTTTAGAGAAAAGATCATGTAGGAGTTCACATAAGACATAAACACACCATGGACAAGCAACACTTCTTTAAAAGAATAGAAAGACATACCTTTGCCGCATAATCTTGGAGGGTATATGTACTCCTAGATGAGCAATACTTCATGAGCATTTAAAGAGCTTTCTAACATGAATATATCTTTACTTTTCTTTTGGAGATTTCTTGAGCAGAGAAGAAAAATCTTCATAAGCTTTTTGACACCTTTAAAAGCTTATTAGAAAGGATAGTAAAACATTTAAGTAGTGCGTCAACTTCGATCATTCCTTGTATTAAGAAGTGTTCGGGTATCCTATTATGAAGATACTTAAAAGAGAATAATTTGAGTTAAGGATCTGATAAGAATGATTATTGAAAGTAATGTTATCAAAACTATCAATAAAAAATTATTTTGTAAAACTTAGGGGCCGTTTAGTTGGAGAGAAATACTCCATTTTTCCAGAAAATTTTCCATATGAAAAGAGAAAAACTGAAAATCCGTTTAGTCGCACTTTTTTCCAATAATTTTCCAAAAATATGAAATTCTCATTTTCCAATTTGTAATAGAAACAATGAAAATAACATTAAACCCTTTTCACTTTTTTCATTTCCAAAATAATAACACCATTTCCTTTCACCCTACACTTTTATCACACATCTTCCATCCTCCATCCTCCACCTTCAACTAAACAACTTTTCATTTTAGAAAAAAGGAAAAATATAACTCCAACTAAACGGATTTTCACATTTCTCAACTCTTCTCTAGAGAAGAAAAACCATTCCATTCTCTAGGAATTTAGAAACGGAAAAACAGGAAAATTTTTCACCAACTAAACGGCCCCTTAGTTTTTACAAAAGTTTTTCCTTCTTTGTATTTTTCAAAACATACACGGATTGTTTCAAGTTTTTAAAGTACAATATACTTTAAGAAACTTGGTAACGAAGCTTTGATGCTAATTGTAGAAAACTAGATGGGGGGTTGAATAGTTTTACCAATTAAAACTTCGTTTTAAGACTTTTAGATCGACTTATGTCAATTTAGTTTTGACTTGTTAGATATTGATAGTAGAAAAGCATATAAAACTAAACTACGAGAGAGGGATAGAAAGAAACAACCACAAAAAAAAGTATTTATAGTGGTTCGCCTACAAGGACTCCTTCTTTGGCCTACTCCACTTCCCAAGTACCCAACTCGAGAGTTCCGTAAGCACTACACAACACAAACTCCTTTCATCGGCGGAGAAGCCTTCACAATGCCGCTTACACTTTATCCGGTACAAAGCTAAATACCCGGTTCTTCACACAAGTTAGAACCAAATCTTCGCCACCTACACTTTATTTGGTACAAGGCTAGACACCGGGTTTCATTAACAATGAATGAACCACAACCCAATCAACACTTACTTAGCACAACACATCAAAGGACCAACGTCCTTACTTACACGACTATCACAACACACTTGCGAAGGAATAATAACAAGATACACTTCAATGATCTTGTAGAGATTAAGAATCCTAGCAACTCATGTCTTGAGCGTCCAAGTGTTCTAGAGGTCGTGATCTCGTTGATAACGCTACACGCGTCGTTCGGGGTCAAAGGAACTTCCTTTTCGTCGAGCAAGTTTTTCAACACCCTAGGCAGTGAACCTAATCGTTGTAGTGTAGTATTAGGGTAAGCCACGGGAATTGATATCGTTCTCTAGGGGAATAGGAATGCTAGTGAGAAGTTACTAAGCTAAGGTTGGGGTTGAGGAAGATTATTTTTTTATCTTTTTATGTTTTTTATGAAATGGAAAGGTACGAATCTCGGGGTTTGGATTTGGGGGTTGGTATTTCTACCGATTACTCTACTTATCTAATTATCTAATCTATGGTGTATGTAGTCTATGTCTAATTATTGTGTGCTCGTATGATAGTTTAAAGATGTGTTCACTTAGGTTTTATTACTCCTTAATTATCTCCTATTGATGGTTGAATTGTCACGTCCTTATTCTTAATCGCGTTGTGTGTCTAAAGTCGTAGGGTATGCGTTTATCCCTAACTCTTTGAACTTACCAAAGGGTCTCGTCTACAAAACCCTCTAGGGATTATAGACTCTAACTCTAAGGCCTCTTTGGATGGTTTAGCCTACAACCGCTCTAAGTGCTATAGCCTAAGGTTCACAAAGATTAATCAAGAATTAATTACACAGCGAATGACCTATCGCATTACTAGATCATTAATCAATTAAGATAAGAGACAAACAATCAATATTTAATAATTAAGTTTCATATTCCCTAAGCAAACACACAAGTAAATTAGCCGGACATGGAGAACATGCAAGCATACACACAAATAATTGAAGACATAATTGAATTAATGAAGTAAAACACTTATCTTGATGTAAGATAGGGTTTCGAACCCTAAAATACTGTACAAGACAGCCTTGGTTCGGTTTGGGTTTTTACTCCAAAAGACTACACACTAAAACTGAAAAATTCGGATTTTATATATAAGATTACATGTGCGACGGCGTCACCTTATGTTTTGTGACACCGTCAGGTCGCCGTCATTAGCGTTTCGTCTTGGCCACGTTAGTCTTTCGACGGCGTCACCTTGTGCTTGTGACGCCGTCCTCTTCAGCTTCTGACGCCGTCTGGATCAAATCTAGGCAATCTGAGTTGCGACGGCCTACTCTTTTAAAACTTGACACCGTCACTTGAAAATAAGAAATTTGGCTTCTGGGCCGTCACAAAATGCTCCGAAGGCGTCGCAGTTAAGCAGTGACGCCGTCACCTTGTATTTCAGCAGCTTGAGTGTCTCGATTCTTGACTTTGGCCATTTTCTTCGTATATCCGCCCCTTTTCGTCCAAATAAGTGCCATTACAACAATTTGCCTTCAAGAGACCTAAAAAATGAAAAGGAACGATATTAAGTAATAACGGATACAAAAGTGATCAAATAAGGGCTTAAACGACCCCTCAAAAAGGTACATTTTAAAACCTTATCAAATATCCCTACACTTGGTATTTGCTTGTCCTCAAGCAAAAGTGCTTTTAGCCAATTAATTTATAAGTTAGGGGTCATGAAGCATTGGTTTAAAACAGTCCACAACACATATAAGCCCCGCAAAAGTCATAACAAGCACGGAAATTACATACTAGCACCTCACATGGGGTGTTTGGATACTCACATCTCTCTTGGGTGTATATGAAATATAACAAGTTGGAAATGGAAGATAAACACTCATTAACCGGTCCTAGTACATAGATTACCATAGGCTTGAGAATAGATCAAACCTCCATCGCTTTGGCGTAAGCACCTAGGAAAGACTATCAAAGAGGTCTTTAAAGGGTTGTAATGTTAGGCTTACGGTAGGGAAACAAAGGGTTTGGTGGGATAGGCTATTTAGTGGTGGTAAGTCAAAAATCTCTATGTTACAAGCATACGAAGAATGGCGTTGCTAAGCCAAGACTCAACACTCTAAACTCTAGATAACTGAAACAAACATAAATTTAAATGATTGATGTAGGATGGTAGCCCGTATGTTTTTTTTTCATACACTTTTACTCTACCATCCTCTACGGTAACATCAAAATAATAGGGATTTATAGGCACATCCCTACACTTGAGTTTTTATTCTCTAACACTA